>ML808161.1:0-64391 GCA_009831015.1 Picea engelmannii | reverse complement strand
CATACACACAGATATATATTAAAACAAAAAACTAAGAATACACTGAATATTTGACATCACTACTCTCCTAGTTCTACTTGATCACCCACATCTAATTCACCTCTTACATTTATACCATCCTCTTCTTGACCCAGTACAATAATTGCAACAAGTACATTTTCAAAAAACCCTTTTCCCTTGGGTGTGCAAGATATAAAAACCACCAACTATTGTCCAAGACATTAGGATGGAAGCAAACTTATTTGTAGTGTTTTAGAAGCATAAATGGTTTGGCTTGAAATGTTGACATTTCTCTATGTATGCCAATATAATACAATTCACTAAATAGGTCATGTTTAATAGATCTCCTTATATTAAAAAGATCAAACCATTTATAACTAAAAATCATACATTTAAAGGAACTATAGTCCAACTCAATTATCTCTTAAATGATGTTAATATATTTTGATGTTTTAGGATTCCATAGTGTTGTGTACTAGTATTATGGGTTTTTGGATCCACTGTGTTTGAGAAATTGATATTTCAGACCTATGATACACAACCCATATTCATGATAGAAAAATAAAGACGAAGGCATAATCAACATGAATAAAGATGTCATAATTGCGATACAAACTAATTACCCATCCAAACAAATAAGTGTTTTAATTTACCTCTCTAGGAATAACATCCATCTACAACTCACCACATCATCTAATTAAATATATTTTACCAAGTGCACCAAAATATGGACCTAAGTATCTATAACACTAGTAGGCAATTCTTTCTAAAAAATACAAGTAAATTCTACTATTTCATCATGCCATATAGGATACTCATGACATGTATCTCTTTTGATGTGATCCACGTAAAGTCAAGATGGACGTAGATACTATTTAGTAATTTCATAAAGTCAAATTACTTTATATTTTGATGTATATACTTGTTGAAGATAAATTTATTGTCTAGATAAATATTCAATAAACAACCTTACAAACACAGATAATCATTTGATGGCATGAAGAAAATATTGTGTGAGATTAGTGCTTCCACACATAGCTATCAAATAGATATGTTGAACATACGCTTCCCCAAATTAGTTAGAATATGGTAATAATATTACAAGGGTTGGGGGTATTTTAAGAATTCTAAACTAATTTATACCACAACCACATTAGTGAGGCATTATTGCAGATTGTTTCCACTAAATTTCAACGGTGATAACTTGCACTTATACCTTTAGTTGCAGTAGTAGAGAGAAAAGTTCAGATCAGATATGGATGACAACATGAGGAATATACGTAACATTCTTGCACAAGAGTGACAACAGTTGAAGAGATCTATGACAAGCCTTCAAAACAATGCATGGATCAATGGAGCTAGTGGTTCAAAGAGGCAACAAACATGATAGAAAGGACATGATGAGGAGTTTGCATATTGTTTGAGGGAGTACCACGAGCTTGGTATGAAATTTCATGTAGACATGTCATTCAAGGATTTTTTCTCCATCAAACATCCTGAGTGGTATGAACCTGAACTATTAGTGGTCAAGAAGAGGAAGGTGTCCAGGAAAAAGGTTGATGGTGCATATGGTGAAGTGTCGCCATCAACCGTTGAGGATTCCACATCATACCTTATTAGTGATGCTTAGGATGATGAGGATGTGCACGAGGAGGAGTTGGTAGTGGATGCGATACCTTATGAGGTTGACCTCATATCTTAAGAGATGTGTATCAGAGATGAGAGAGAGGTAGTTGGTTTTGAGGAGGTTTGTTCACATGGGTCACCTACTGAGATGGATCTCATTTCTCAGGAGGTGTTTTTGAGTGATGTTGGGTAGAGTGGTACAATAGATGTTGGGGCGTACTCTGATGAGGATTCCATAGTTGACCTTGGTAGAAGGAGTCATGAGGTATCACTTCAACATCATGTGGATGTTTTTTCGTGTGAGTCACACCATTTGACATGGAAACTGAAGGTTCACGACGACATGATTGTGGCAGCCATGAGACACCTCGATGACACACATACATTGGTGGTTGGTTTTTGTTGGAGGGCCACTATGGCACATAACAACTTGGGAGGATATATTTCCCTTGCAGATATGATTAAACTCAAGGAGGCCCTGGTAGTGACTAGATATAACTACCTACACCTTCTCACAGATAGGGATTATCTTCCAATGCGTGATGTGTACCAAGGTGCATTGGAAGGGAAAAGAGCATGAGGTAGATAGACTTATCTGTGATATGGTGAATATACATGAATAGTTGGAGAGCACGCAAATGGTCATTCAAAATTCTGAGTTACCGGTAGAGAAACTTCGGGAGGAGTTAAGTCAAGCATCTCTTTCATCCATTTCAGTAGACAATTAGTTATATACATTAGCCTTCTATCAGAAGGTTGATAGTGACATTTTCGAATTGATGGAGGAGCCTCATGTGATGGGTGAGCATGAAGGGCATTTACACTTACAAGAGAATTTAGGGAGATATGACACGAAGATTTTTGAGGATGCACATGTGTTCCAGGATCCACCACTTTTGGTGAGCTCCTTGATCGCTCATGATGAGACAATTGAATATACACTCATGGATTATGAAGACATGTACATTTTAGGTGAGGACACATCAATTTGGGATCCAGGGTTAGTTGAAAACCATGATGAGTACACGTCTATACAGGATACAGGGTCAGTTGATACTCATGAATCGATTCATACAGGGGTACATCCAGGATAAAAGATGGTACTGAAGGACATAGGCGTATACACTGGTATAAAGGGGCATACAATGATGAGTAGTAGTTTGCAATTGCATGCAAAGGTGTACAATGGTGCACATGGTGATACATTGGAGTGCATGGTAGAGGCATACTTGATGGAGCATGGAGTTTCCAGTGGAGAGCGTTCTGCTCTGTTACCGAAGTGCATGGATTTTGGAGATCAGATCATCAATAGTTGTAGTACCTGTGATGATGCAGAGAGTAGGGTTGACCATCCATGTGAGGAGACACCTTTGGATGCATATGATGGCATGGGGGCAACGTGGAGTCTGAGTGTCTGCTCAGATAGTACACCAATGTGCATGGATGAGTTCTTGGTCATACCCTTTGGATTGACCAATGTATGTGACACTTTCCAGTAAGGCATATAGTCATGGAGGTTTCTGCTACCGTTCCTTGATGCTCTCATAAGGTACAACATGACATGGGAGGATTATGTGAGGAAGTTGGATGAACCTCGGGCCGTTGTAGATATAACAAAGTTTCTCCATTTGGGGCATGTGAACAATGCGCAAGTTGACAGAGGTAGATTAAGGGATGACATGATCTACTATAGAGATGGCCCATATTTAGTCTCCGAGTCCACATTTAGGGAGATGGTCATGAGGGTGACATATGATACATCTTGGGTAGGGCATTCTGAGAATTTGTATGAGTTTGAGGAACCACATGAGATAGGGCTATTTTTTCATGGGGTGTCTAAACTATAGGCTTTGCCTACATACATTGTTAGGAGTGAGGATGGCATATTTTTCTATGTTGATTGGCAACAATAGGAAAAATTCATAGGCACATAGTTGATTCCTAGTATCAATTTTTCATTAGTTGGTGGCATACAAGGTTCAATATATTGGCTTAGATGGATTTCAAAAATTATCAGTATGGTACAACATCAGTCAGTGAGAAGTGGAAGTGGTGGAATTCCAAATCTGTTATGGGATCCGGGGATTTATTTGGTCGATATGTTTCTTCACTTCTTGATGGACCGAGTTGCGCTAGCAAGCGGCCTACTTAATTCTTGTATTTTCATGAGGGGGATTGTTGGGATTCATTCTATATGGAGACACAAGTTCTCTCTTTTGGTACCCAAGATCAAGTATTGTGGTGGATTTGCAGACTTTGGTTCCACAGGGACACCTTTATAAATTCTTCTTTTTGATAACATGCCCAACATTTACAAGTATTTAAGCATGGGATTCAAGGAGTGGGGAATCCAATATGTGTACATTGGGAAGACAGTCATGGTCAGAGTGGTGCAACGTTAGCATGATGATCCATTTCAGATATTAGCATGGGACCCTCGGATTACATGGCTAGGCATTTCATTGACCGATAGAGGTGAGTGGATCCTTGGAGGGGGAAATCATTCAGATTTTCCATTGAGATTCAGTTTTGGGAGAGAGGTTCACTTTTTAGTGATTCACTGAGCTCTTGTAGCTCCTCGCTTTGGCGATTGTATGTTCGGTCAGAGGAGGCCATGTTTGGCTTAGATTGGTCATGGAGTTTAAGATCCTTTTCTAAAGAGGCCGAATGTTACTTTCAGGAGTTCTCTCATGAGTTGAGTGAGAGTGGCTCCCCAGTAGAGTGACTCGTTGAGGTGTTGATCTAGTTTTTGCAGTACCATGTTGCTCTACCCATCAATAACATTCAGGAGGAGAATTTTTATGTTAGTACCTTACCGGACAATGAGTTGAGAGGAGGATGCTTCACATCTTCCAGGTTGGTTTGGGACCCAGGTATCATGTTTAGTTTCAGTTGGGTTTAGTTTGTGGAGTGTCAGGGTTTGATGGGATTTCTTGAGGACAAACAATCTTTGGGAAGGGAGGACTGTCATGTCACCCTTTTTGGATTCCCTTATTATGCAGTTAGAGTCATTTCATGAGGCTTGAGTCAGCCAAGTGAGAGGGGTGAGACTATGTCATTAGTGAGATCGAAGGGTTTGGATGCGTTTTATGGGGCCCAACTTAGTTTATTTACCATTATTCATCATCGATATCATTTCCGCACAACTTTTTCTTGGTTTTGTTGCATTCCGATGATTTTTGTAAAACATGGTTATTAATGGGCATATTTTAATTAATTACAATCAAGGTACTATTTGGAGCTTATTTCTTGGTGAAATACCTTAGTGTAATAGCTCGTTGGAATTGGGGCGAAAACATATGCAAGATGGGATGGTCAAAAGTGACTTTCAGTGGCCGGAGAAATCATAAAGGCGAATTAATCACTTTTTGGAGTACAAAGGTTCATTAAATTAATAAAGTGATTTTATAAGAAAATATTAAAGATGAATTAAAAGTAACTTGAAGGGGAAAAGAGTTAAGATGGGTATAAAAGAGAGATAGGGGATGATATTCTCTCATTATTGATTATTTGAGAATTAGAAACAAGTTTCAGAGAGAAGGAAGTCGACCTTCTATTGTTTTATTGATTTTTGGAGGAAACCACCTGTAACACCCCAGGTTTTGAACCCCATTTAAAATAATGTATTGTTACAATACTGAGAGGCCAGGGTGCCCAAACAATTATTAAAGGGCCAATATGCCCAAGAAATGTATCGTTTTGATCATTATTATTAATAAACACATCGTTGGCTGCTAGACGGACAAGCACTAAAGTTATAGGGGGCTATGATTCCACAAGAGAGGGGGCTTGAGGGGTTAAATGTTTATTCCTATGTTAATTACCATTTTTTCCTAAGGGAGGGGATTGATTACATGAGATTCTTGGGGAAGGCCAGGAGGTTCTTGATTCCTCATGAAGTTACTTAAACTCGCCTCTGGTCTGATGGGGGGGTTCGACTGATGGCTTGTTCGCTGATTTCCTGTACGTTCATTCATTTCCCTCACGCACTTTCATGCACCTAGTTACCCATATATTGATCCATCCCTCATCCATGTCTTATCTTGTGAAAGGGAACTAAACTGTTGAAGAATTAGCCACGGGATAGTTGGCTATGATGGTCGCTGGTGCAATCCAGCCATGACCTGGGGCCTGCATGTCTAACATGCGTCGGCCTGTGCCCTATTTTTTCTCACAATTGCGAGTCCTGAGAGTTCCAACATTGAGATTCTGGACTAGCTGTGCTGGAGGCCCTAGAAAAAGGAGAAGGACTTCCCAAGGGAATGTGTGGTAGAGAAGGGTAGAGGCCCATTCTCTTGGGCAGTACAAGATGGGTAGAAGAGAGCTGGGTACTTGGATTATTGTGGGTGCTGGGAAACCTATGAGATCTTGAGATATGACTGGTTTGGGAACCCAAGTACACTCTGGAACTGTCCTTATGGATTCATAACCCTGGCTTGGGGGTGACATTGCTGTTGAGATTTGGAGTAGTGGTGTCTATGGTTGGAAGGAACGTCCTTGGTCTGCAGCCAGTTGGTGTCGCCATTTTATAAAGATAAGTGCTTTCTGTTGTGATATTATTATCTGTGTATGAATGTATTCCGCTGTGTATTTTAATTATCGTTTAACTAAATCTTAGATTGTTCATGCTTGCTATATATTGCTTTGCATGTCGCTAAATATTGTATCTTATGCATTCTTATTAATTAAAGAAGGTATCAATAAGAGTACGAAGTACAAGGGTGGGATTGTAGGTATCATGCCCCAACCTATGGGTGGTTGGGGATGTTACAGATTGGTATCAGAGATTTTGGTTGAAACACCGGGCCAGTATGGGCCGCGTCTGTTGGTCAGAGTCTCGTGGTTACAGATCAAACTATGATCGTGGAGTTTAAAATCTTAGGAGGAATGGCGTTGCAGAATCTACGCAGGAGTTAGATCACCAGAGACCCGTTGTAAGGGGTTTGAAGGATCGTGACCATCCCCTTCGAATTCAGGAGTGATCACCACTATAGGATCATGAGAGATCCAGGATCATTGGATCGAAGGACAGGTGAACAGGGGTCATCTGATGAAAAGGAATCAAGGGTTAAGGTCACCACCGTTATATCCCATTGGAGAGAGAGATCAACGGACAACCGACATTACGGGGAACCAATTTGCATGAGAGATAATTCCTCAAGGCGGTCCTGCAATCCAAACCACGATTTCACCAAGGGGTTACGTGTCAACATCAAGAGAATTGTGGGGCTAAAAGCGGGTTACTCCAAACCGTTGATGCGTGCCCCCGCAAATTGAAAGGTAGTAAGTGATGTGACATGTTAGGGATTGAACATCGAAACTCTGTATAGCCGAATTAGTTTGGGGCCGTCCATCATCAAGGAGAGACAGGTAGAGCGAGATCCACAACTCCGAGAGTTTGTGGATGAGGAGGAGGTGAAATAGCCGAAGTAGATCCTGACCTTCGATCACCAAGAGGTACGTGTCAGTAGATCAGTAACTCTGGAGAAATCTATTCGAGAGGTTTTTAGTTGAGATTTGAAACTCCCAAAGCCCAGAGAGATGGAGAGACGAATTAAATCTCGATCGTCCGATCATCCGAGTTAGATATCAATCGCTAGATCGTCCGGAGTAAATCTCAAGCATCAGATCGTCTGAGGTAAATCTGGGCCGTCTGATCTAGAAGGGGCGTGACGTAAATCTGTGGATTTTGGGTGAAGGCCTGAAGTAAGAATCAACCGTCTGATTCAAGAGGACATGTGGTAGAATCCCATGTACTTCGAGGAGGTTTGAAGTTTGAGATTTCTAAAACTCGAAGACCCGAAAGGATCTCAACCATTGATCGACCGAAATCCACATGTCACCAGATCCAAGACTTCGGATAAAAGTTAGTGGGGCCAGATAAGTTTTGAAATTTGAGATTTCTGAATTCCGAAGACCCGATGTAAGCCTCAACCATGAGATTAAGGAGGAAACGTGGTGCAAAACCGTGGACTCCGGGTGAAGACCCGAAGTGAATCTTAGTCGTCTGATCCAGGAGGACACATGGTGATAGATTGTCCAGTTTGGGAATTCATAGTTTGAGAGAATTGGAAGTTTGCTAGTATGGAAACTCCCGAAGTCCCGAAGCCCGAAGAGCCTAAGTGATGGGGCACGATGATGTCACTTGGAGGTGATGTGGATCCTGGAACTCCTGAAGTGACATGGCTTGCAGACGTCACCTGGGATGACGTGGACACATGGGATGTGTGCCACATGTCAGTAAGTTTTGGACATTTGGAGTATTGAAAAGTTAGTTAGAACATGACACGTGGCATCCACTTGATTGGGCCATGTGTCTGCTTCCAATATTTCACCACATGGCAACATATCATGTAGTCCAAAGACAGGGCACTCCAGTAGGGAAAATATGTGACAGGTTGCATTGGGTTGAAAAATCCCGAAGGCTCAAAGGCCGGAGTGCATATTGACTGTTGATTCTAGAAGACACACGTCGAAGGAAGGTCGACTTCAAGTGAAAGCACTCTGGGAGAAAGTGCAGGAGGAAGTTTTGAAACTTCCGAAGCCCGAAGAGCCGAAGTGAATCACAACCACTAATCTGTGGGAGGACACCCGTCGTCAAATCATGAACTCTGGGTAAAAGCATTCCGGGAGGAGGCAAGCGAGGAAAGTTGAGACTCCCGAAGCATGGAGTCCTGAAGTGGATATTGATCGTTGATCGTGAAAGAGGACGAGGACCGTTGATCCGGTCCTGGCTGAAAGTTCTGAAGTCCTGAAGCTCTGGACAAGCTCTTTTTTAGCTAAGTGCAAGGTCATGGCCATGGTCATATGTAGATTGAGAGATGAGGGAAGGAGGAATAAGGGCTGAATTGGTGGTCTTCGAGATAGGAAAGTGATAAAGAAAAATTTAGCTGTGGTTTTTAGTCGTGGTCACCTGAGAAGGTGGTTTGAAGGAAGCGCATGCATAGGATAAAACTATGTGTTAGCCAAGGATAACATGACATTGTTATTTTCGGAGAATGGGGATATGATCTCCATGAACAAAAAAAGAAAGAGACCTGTAGCATGGTTTAGAAATTTTGCTTATCATATGCATAATTCTAACAAAATGGTCGCTTGCACATTTTGAAGAATTAAGGGGTTTCAACACATCAACTTAGGATGCGTATTGAGGAAATGGAAGAAGGCGAGGGAGCCTCCAGTCAGGATAAGGATTTCAAAGGAAAGAATACCAAAGTTGGTAATGCAGAGACAGAGTCCAATGGATGCAAGGGAAAAGGAGAGCAGGAAACACTAATAAAAACTGTAAGAATCCTGAAGATGGAAGTGCAGAGATACAAAGCAGAAAATGAGAGACTGGTGAGAGAGAAAATTCAAATAAATGTTCGAGTGTTGCAGAGATTAAATTAGTTGCAGAGACAAATGAAGAAGGGATCAAACTCAAGACAAGAGGAAGAAGGCAGGTACCATGAAAGAAGAGATGATCGTGGAAGACCTAGTTATTCCAAAAGTGCTAGCAGAGCTCATGGAAACCACTCACCTCCTTACTCAGAAATAATGTTCTATGCATCGGATGATCCCGTAAGCAGTCCAAAGGTTTCTCCTATTAGACACCAAAGAAGGAAACACGAGGTATATAGTTTGCAAGGAGAGATGAGGAAGCTCAAGCCACCTTCCTTTGAGGGTGAAAGAGAAAGGGAATATGATGCTCAAGCATGGTTGCTTGGGCTTAGGAGATATTTTCAGTTGCATAACTATTCGTCCAACCTAGAAGCCATGATTGACACCTACCATTTACACGAGAAAGATGCAATGTGGTGGGACCAACTGAAGCAAGTGGAACATGTTAATGAAAGTAGGATAACTTGGAAGCAGTTCAATAAGTACTTCTAGAAGGAGTACCTCTTAGAGCATTTCTATGACAAGAAAATGTAGGAGTTCTTTGAACTCATATTGGGAAGCATGACTATGGTAGAGTATGAGAAGAATTTCTTGGGATTGTTAAAGTATGTTAGGTTCATTGGTGATGAGAAAGTGAAAATACAAAGATTTATAAGTGGACTACCAGACTTTTATAAGGAAAAGATCAAGTATGATGAGCCCAAGACATTGACTGAAGCCATCAGGAAGGGTAAATACATGTATGAGCAAGGCCAGGGAAGAGAATCTCTATAGAAATATTGGAAGGACAAGAAAAATGCAAAGTCCAATCAAAGGAGGAAAGCATTCAAACCTCCCTTCAATAGGAATGAGCGTAATATAAATCATCAAGATCAGTATGCTAATAGGGATTTCAAGAAAGAAGATTCCTTGGGAAAAAGGGGAAGACCACCAATCCAATGCTGGGGATGCAAGGAAGATCACCTGTACAAGGATTTCCCACATAGAAAGGACATAGTGAAGACTGTGCACAACATCCAAGAGGCTACAACAGTCGAATATATGGACATAATCTATGTAGCTTTAAATGATCGACAAGAAGAGTACCAGTCCAAAATGATCGAGGTGGAAGGTAAGATCATAAATTGACCTATTTCTATTTTGATTGATTCAGGATAAAGTCATTGCTACATTGATCCTAAGATAGTGGATAGATTACATTTGGAGAAAAGTAAATTTGGTAAATCAAGTTTGGTTCAGTTAGCCATTGGAACCAAAAGAAGAATCCATGATATGGTCAGAAGTTGTTCCATAAGTCTTAATGGTGTGAATACTAGTATTGATATAAATATCATACCATTGGGGTCTTATGATAGTCTGAATGGAATGGATTGGTTAGATAAGCATCATACTGTCCTAGATTGTCATAACAAGATATTTACATGTCTTGATGGAAATGGAAAATAGAGCATCATGAAAGGAGTTCCAAGACCCATCTCTATAAGGGATATTTCAGCCTTACAACTAAAAATATGTTTTAGGAAAGAATGTCAATTGTGTGCCGCTCATGTGGAAGAGCCAGATAATAAAAAAGGGCCAAGCCTTAAATATTTCTCGGTACTACAAGAATTTGAAGATGTATTACAAGAAATACCCGGATTGCCACCAAGAAGGGATATAGATTTCTTAATTGATTTAGTGCTAGGAGCTTCCTCGGTGTCAAAAACAACTTACATAATGACCACACTAGAGTTAAAAGAATTACAAATGTAGTTGGAGGAATTGTTGAAGAAAGGGTACATACGTCCAAGTGTTTCAGCTTGGGGAGCACCAGTACTTTTTGTCAAAAAGAAGGATGGAACCTTGAGGCTGTGTATTGACTTCCGATAGCTGAACATGTACACTATAAATAACAAGTATCCTCTACCCCGAATTGATGACCTGTTTGATCAGCTGAGAGGAGCAAAGATATTTTCAAAGATTGACCCGAGGGCAGGATACCATCAAGTAAGAATCAAGGAAGAAGACATTCATAAGATAACCTTTAGGACCAGGTATGGGCATTCTGAATTTGTAGTGGTGCCATTTGGATTGACCAATGCACCAGCTGTCTTCATGTTCTTAATGAATGGCATATTCAGAAATTATTTGGATAAGTTTGTCATAGTATTTTTGGATGACATACTGATCTATTCTAAGTCTGAAGAGGAGCATGGAAATCACTTAAGACTGGTATTGCAAGTACTGAGAGAACATCCGTTGTATGCCAAGTTGAGTAAGTGTTATTTTTATCAAAAGCAGATCCATTACTTGGGACACATTATTTCAGAGCAGGGCATAGCAATAGACTTAGAGAAGATCAAATCCATTAGAGGATGGACAACACCCAGAAATGTGTCAGACGTCAGATATTTTATGGGATTAGCTGGCTACTACAGAAGGTTCATAGTAAGGTTCTCTAAGATTTCTCATCCCATCACTTCTTTGCAAAAGAAGGGAACTACATTTGAATGGACACTCAAGTTTGAAAAGAGTTGTAATCTGTTGAAGGAATTACTTACTAGTGCACCTGCATTAAAGATTGCTGACCCAAATGAAAGTTTTGTGGTATGTACATACGTATGTAAGTAAGGACTTGGGGGAGTCCTCGCACAAAATGGACATGTCATTAGATATGAGTCTAGAAATATTAAGGAACATGAGAGGAACTATGCCACCCATGACTTGGAACTTGCTGCCATTGTCCACACCTTGAGGATGTGGAGGCATTATCTCATGGGGAAGAAATTCGATTGAGGACAGACTACATTGGCCTGAAGTATCTTTTTGAATAGCCGAACTTGAATGCCAGGCAAACAAGATGGTTGGAATTTCTAAGTGAATATGACTTCGATATCAAGCATATCAAGGGAAAGGAGAATAAAGTTGTCGATGCACTTAGTAGAAGAGTGCATCTCATGCATGCTACTACTGTCAATATGCATCAATCAGACTTGAAGAGAATAATTTTAGATGATCTTGTTACAGATCAACATTATCTACAGGTAAAGGAAAACTTACAACAAGGAAATGTACAAAAGAAAATAAAGGAGTATGAGATAAAGGAAGACGGATTACTCATGCATAAAAACATAATCTATGTTCCTAGTTCCGGAGAACTGAAGAATTTGGTACTAAAGGAAATGCACGACGTTCCTTATGCTGGACATCTCGGTTACCATAAAACAATTACAGCAGTAAGAAGCCAGTTCTTTTGGCCAGGAATGAAGAAGGATGTTTCCGATTACATCACTCGATGTATGGAATGTCAGAAGGTGAAGGCTGAGCATAGGAACCCATTGAGTTTTCTACAACTATGCCAATTCCAAAGAAGAAATGGGAAGTGATCACCATGGATTTCATCACAGGATTACCCAGAATGGATAAGAAACATGATTCAATCATGGTGGTGGTTGACAAATTAAGAAAGGTTGCTCATTTTATGCATGTGAAGACAACACATACAACGACAAATATTGCATAAATTTTCATGAAGGAAATTGCTAGGTTGCATGGGATACCTAGGACAATTGTCTCAGACAAAGATACAAAGTTTACCTCCAATTTTTAGAGGGGATTGTTTAAAGGATTTGGCACAAATATAAAATTTAGCACCACGTATCATCCCCAGACAGATGGGAAAACAGAGAGGATCAATTGAATAATTGAAGACATGCTGAGAATGTATGTGATGGATAAGCCATCTAAGTGGGAAGATTACTTACACTTGGTTGAGTTTGCATATAATAATGGGTATCAAGCTTCATTGAGAATGAGCCCATTTGAAGCCTTGTACGGTAGGAAATGCGATACTCTAGTAAGCTGGGACAACCCAACAAATAGAGTGGTACTTGGGTCGGAGTTTCTCAAGGACATGGAAGACTAGGTGGTTAAGATCAAGTGAAAGTTAAAGGCAGCTCATGATAGACAAAAAGTTTATGCAGACAAGAACAAGACAGCTAGAGAATTCAAAGTAGGGGAGCAAGTAATTTTGAAAGTGAAGCCCAAGAAAACCTCATTGAAATTGGCTAGTTGTACAAAGCTAGCAGCCAAACTCTGTGGTCCATTTGAAATATTGGACAGAATAGGGCTAGTTGCATACATGCTTTCATTGCCTGATTCCATGAATGTGCATAATGTATTTCATGTATATTTACTAAAGAAATATGTATATGACCCTAACCATGTTATTGATTGGCATCTGATTCAGGTAGAGACAGAGGGAGACTTTCAGGTTCAACCAGTACGAGTATTGGACAGAAAGGTAAAAATGCTTCAGAATCGAGTTATAGAGCTGGTAAAAGTTCAGTGGACCTGCTATGGTCCTGAAGATGCTACCTGGGAGCATGAAGATTCCATGTGGACAGAGTACCCACAGATTTTTGAATAAATTTGAGATTTTGATCTCTATTTTGTATATGCACTGAGGACAGTGCCAAAATAAGGGGGAGGGGATGTAACACCCTAGGTTTTGAACCCCATTTTAAATAATGTATTGTTACAATGATGATAGGCCAGGGTTCCCAAACAATTATTAAAGGGCCAATATGCTCAAGATATATAATGTTTTGATCACTATTAATAATAAACACATAGCTGCCTGCTAGATGGACAAGGACTAGAGTTATATGGGGCTATGATTCCATAAGAGAGGGGGCTTGAGGGGATAAATGTTTATTCCTATTTTAATTACCCTTTTTTCCTAAGGGAGGAGATCGGTTATGTGAGATTCTAGGGGAAGGCTAGGAGATTCTTGATTCCCCACGAAGTTACTGAAACCCGCCTCTGGTCTGATGGGGGGGTTCGACTGATGGCTTGTTCTCTGATTTCCTATACCTTTATTCATTTCCCTCACACACTTTCATGCACCCACTTACCTATCCATTGATCGATCCCTCATCTGCATCTTGGCTTGGGAAAGGGAACTAAACTACTGAAGAGTTAGCCACGTGATAGTTGGCTGTGATGGTCGCTGGTACAATCTAGCCATGACCTAGGGCCTGCATATTTGAGATACGTTAGCCTGTACCCTGTTTTTTCTCACAACTGTGAGTCCTGAGAGTTCCAACATTGAGATTCTAGACCAGCTGTTTTGGAGGCCCTAGAAAAAGGAGAAGGACTACCCGAGGGACTGCATGGCAGAGAAGGGTAGAGGTCCATTCTCTTGGGTGGTACAGGCTGGGTAGAAAAGAGCTGGGTACTTGGATTGTTATGGGTGCTAGGAAACCTGTGAGATCTTGAGAGCTAACTGGTTTGGGAACCCAAGTACACTTTGGAACCGTCCTTGTGGATTAATATCCCTGGCTTGGGGGTGGAACTACTGTTGAGATTTGGAGCGGTGGTGTCTATGGTTGGGTGGAACGCCCTTGGTCTACAGCCAGTTGGTGTCACATTTTTATAAAGATAAGTGATCTCTGTTGTGATATTATTATATGTGTATGAATGCATTCCACTGTGTATTTTAATTATTATTTAACTAAATCTTAGATTATGCATGCTTGCTGGATATTGTTGTGCATGCCGCTAAATCTTGTATCTTATGCATTCTTATTAATTAAAGAAGGTATTAGAAAGAGTATGAAGTCCAAGGGTGGTCTTGTAGGTAGCATGCCCAGGATTGTGGGTGGATGGGGATGTTACACCACCACCCGTGACAGGTTTCAGTGTTGAGAGACACACCCTAGTCGTGGAAAGGACCATCCAGTTTCTTCATTGATGTTGGCCCTTGGTTATGTATTAAGGAGGAAAGCGAGTATTAAGGAAGAAAGAAAATAATAAGGAAGAAGAAAGTTGAAGTACAAAGAGCGCAGAGGGCAAAAAAATCGAGGAAGGGTCGAAGTGGTTAAAGAAGCAAAAAAGAACAAGCGAAGTAAGGAAAAACGATCCGTTGAAAGAGAAGATCAACAAAGAAGATGGATCGTGGACGACTCAAGAAGTGAAAGAAGACCCCAACAGGCGCTTTAGAGCACCTCGTGTAAAAGAAGGAAGAATAGGCTTGCAAAGTCCTTAAGATGTGGGTTATGTGGGACCTAGGGTTTTGATACCTAGGGTTTTGGAATATAGGGTTTTGACACCTAGAATTCGGTCTAAGGTTTTATGAGAGTCATGTAATGTATAAATAAAGGTCTAGAAGAGTTGAGAGGGTTGGTTAATGGTTATGATCATTGTTGTTGTGAGAGAGAAGTGATTGTGTTGTAAGAACATTCTTGTATTCTGTATCTTCAGCTGGGTGCGAAGATCAACCCTGCAACTGGGTGCACAGGGAGGGGAGAGAAAGAGAAAGAGAGAAAGAGATCTACAACTAAGTGCAAAGATAGAATTGTATGTTTTCATCTAATATATCAAGAAATGCAGTTCTGTGGACGTATCCCTAGGGAGAGGTTGAACCACATAAATCTTGTTGTTCTTTGTGGTTGATGTTGTGTTATTTTCTCTCTGTTATATTGTTATTGCATGATTGTTAGATTAGAGATATAACTTCGCGAAGTAAGCATAATATTGTTTAGCATAACTAGGTTATCTGCGTTGTTGTTCTGGATTCACTTTGCATTTCCTTTGGTTGTAGACACCTGTGTCTTGCAACCCCCCCATTGCTACTTTGGGTGAGACCTCATCATCTTCGCAGGTGTTGTTGAAAGGGATAATAGTTAGGTTTTGTTAGTGCGTTGTTAGAGTTGAACCCTGGGTTTTCCCTTGTGCCAACAAATGGTTCTGTTTCTGGGGCTGAGATCTTCTTGAGGGAATGTCAAGGTGGTTTCCATCAAAGACAAAGATTCATAAGTGGATAGAAGAACAAGAAAGGGACTTCTTCGAAGCTCAGAACAAGAATCCCAACATTAGTACAGAATACTGGTTGGGAAGTTACATCTTTACTGACGTGCGCGAGATCTTATTTGGAGGATTTCATAAGGAGTTATACGAGTGGTTAGCCAGACTAGCAAACAATCAGTTTGAAATCAGATCTAGACCACCCGTGGTTTGGACATAAAGGCTGATCAAGAAGGTTAAGAGAGTTGATATCGCTGTGTCTAGAGAAGTAGATCTCTGGTTTGATAGCACTATTGGAGGGTACATTACTGAGTTTTCCATTGAAAGAGTAGAGTCATATATCCAAGCAGAGAGATATTTATTTAAGGGACCTAGAGTAAAGTTTCTACCCTTTTTGAAGTTGAATATCAAGATGCTATTGCATGAGAAGAATATCTTGAAGATACAGTAATCGGTCAGATTTTAAGGCTAATGTTCAATAATCCAGACAATGATAGTGACACAGAGGATGAACACATGTGCAGTGGGAGATCATTCATACAAGTTCCTCTTGCGAACCTATTTAAGCAGAATTATGGAGACGAGGGATTCTATAGTGGAGAAGAAGAAGAGCTATCAGACGAAGAGAATTCAGAGTCCACAAGGGCAGAGGAAGTAGAGATTGAAGGACTTCGCCGAGGAGAACCAGAAACTTCAGGGACTGCGCCTACTATCGAAGTAAGTATTATTACTCCTCCCGTCATTTCAACAAAATTAAGTAGCCAGAGTAACCAGAGTAATCAGATCACTCAGAGAACTGCTACAAGAAGTTTAGTACATATTGTTATCTCCCCAAAATGATTTCCAAATCACATTATAAGATGATCATTAGGTAGAAGAGTTATTTCTAAATCTTAAGTTTTAAAGGTTTTGAGACATGCTTAAAATCATATTAATTCAATAAATTAAGGAATCCACATCTCAAATTACACCAAAAGATAATTTTAAGATTTCAATGGCTTAATGGTCTAATTTACAGTGTTGAGAGCCGTCGAAAATCTCTCACTTTCGGCGGCTAAAAGGATAAACACAGGACTGTTTGGTCGCCAAAATCGCAGAAGAGTCTAGAATGAACTTCTTTTTGCCCAGATCACATTTTTTGGTTTTTAGATTCTGTGGGAATGATGTTTAATGAAGGATAATAATTATAGGATACATATCATTCTCCTTTGCAAGATTTGGAGGCATATGATCAGAATACGAAGCTGTGTTTTTTTAAAAAATACTGCGTTTTTACTGTGCTAAGTCATCATTTTCAAATGATGATTTTGAGCGACTGGAGAATCATTTTGAGAAACGGGTGGAGTATTTTGTTAATAACACATCAAATAACAATGACCTCTCTCAATTTTCCTACAAGTGTCATATATTGGGAGAATTGAATCCATCTATGAGCCCTAATTTTCGGATCTCAGAATTTCCCTATTTGACACATGTTTTTGAAATGCAGATCCCTGGCAAATGAAAAAGAATATCAAAGAACAGAGAGAGGTTTTTTCTCACAAAAAACCAATATACAAAATGATCTTCCAGTTTGTACATAACTATCAGGATTTGGGATATAATGAATCTTAACTGCAACCCCAGTTTTCAGTAGTCTGGCCCATTTTTTATGTCAGATAATTCCAGAAATTGAAGTAATTATTGTTATCTTTGGGATTTGGAAGGAAATTCTAGCTCCTAGGAGGATTTTGAATTCAATACCTATATGAGGCATCATTGTAACATGGAGAAGGAGGGGGGAAAAATGGTCGAAGGACTGTGATTGACTTTGGAGGTTTTTCAGACTTGTAATCTCAGACTTCCCATTGTACATCAGTAATACATGCTTCTTTTGCTAGTACTGTTCAGATTTTCACATTCTTTCTCATCTCTACTTGTAATCGAATATATTATTCACTGTTTCATGTTTGTATGATGTATGATAACTGTTAACTTATCATTACATCCATAAACTAGAATCTGCAAGTATTTTACCTGTTATGTCTAGCCATATATTCTATGCAATCTTATATATGTTTCTACTAGTATGATAAGTATCTACCTGTCACAGCTGGTCATTCATATGTGTTATTGTATGTATATTTCTGTTAGCATAATAAGTCTTCTCTGCATATCCACCTTTATTTAACTTTCTGAACATAGTGGTTGAAAGCCTTGCCCATCTGAGTGTGTCAATGCATGTTTTGAGTGAGTGAGACTTGATTAAGTTCTCTGACTTGATCCACCTTTTACAATTCATTAAGTTACCAAGCTTACACCCTTTACAGTCAGGGAGTAATTTCTTGGAGTGATAACAAATTGGCATGATTTCCAGGGAACAAAAGTGAAAGCAGATTTTCCCTGGGAGAACCACATAGATCTAATTCTTGATGGCAGATGGGAGACAAACATAAAATCTGACTGTAATTATCTGCCTGACGACTCCACGATTAAAGACTCCATTGGGGAGAATCCGATTGACAGAATATGAAGAGACTGAGTTCTAGATCCAGGTATCAGTTCATTAGTTTACTTCATGAACTGTTGTTGTTATTTATCAGCTCCTTCATACTTTTTCCTTCGCATGTTAAGAGAATTATCCTCTGTTTTGTATATTCCGATGATTATCAACCTTCTTTCATATATCCATCTTTAGAAGAAGATTTGCAACCTACTTTCATTGTAGATGTTGATTCAGTCTTTTTGCCTCGTCCCGTTCATAAACATGACCACTGTATTCAAATTCCTTTAGAATCAAATCAACCATGTAACCTTAAAGAAATTACTACTGATCTCAAACCTATCCAGAGCTCAACATCTTTTGCCATAAATTCTAAACCTTGTCAACAAATTTCTGTTCCTCATGATTAGCCCACAACCTTTCAAATTAAAATGAGGATGAAGATGTTCAAGCCTTTGATGCTGCCCCATCTCCTTCATTCTTATCCTCTTGACTGATATGAATATCTTCCCTAGTTTTCTAGAGAGAATCAAGTTTCAGCTGAGAGGCACTTGGAATCCTTTGAGGATTTTGTTGATCGTTTTCAGATTGTTCATGAAGATGTCATTATGAGATTTTTCTCTAAGTCATTGATCAGAGATGATGCCATATGGTTTAAGAGTCTATGATATGAATCCATTGGATCTTGGATTGAGTTCTCTGATATTTTTATGAAACATTGGGGTGAAAAAAAATCACTAGATTCATATCTTGCTGATTTTTATACTTTGAAGAGAAAACAAAATGAAACTTTGCCTATTCTCAATCAAAGATTTTGTAGCATCTAACATGGTATGCCTTTGGAGATCTGGCCTACAGAGACAACTACCATGATACAATTTGTTATGGGATTGCATTCAAAACTTTCCCTTCTCCTGCTAGAAAGGAGGTCTTCATTGTTAAGCGACTTGTTTGAAGATGCTCTAGAGGTGGAGGAGAACATTTGTTCTTGCAGGAGGATCCAAGAGTGGGTTAAATTTGAAAATCTATATGCACATGAGCAGACTGAATGTCAATATGTTTCAGAATTTGAATAGGAAGGAAATGAATGTGAAGTAGAATTGAAACAACAACAAGCAAGCAGATTTATTTTAGATTCAGATCTAGATTCCTCAATATTTGCAGGGTACTCCAGAGACAGATACTAGTATGAATTTATGATCAGTTTGAAAGCCAAATTGAACCTATGATTACCAATGATTGCATAGGAAATTATAATTTCTTAGCTGATTTTAATCCATATCCTGTAAACCCTGTTAGGATATCCTCTTGTGATCATTATTCTGAAGAAGAAGATTTAAATATTTGTGAATATGATCAGCAATATATGCAAGTTATGATTGATGGAAGTTGTGAATTTGATGTTCGAAAGTCCAAAGCAAATACCTCTTTTTTTTTTCTCCAAAATTGTCAGTTGTAATAGGTCATTACATCAGAGTAATAAATCAAAATCTCAGGAACATGACAAATGAGAAGACATACATGGACCGAAAGATTATGACTATGAAATAGAGTTGGAACAACAACAAATAAGCAGTTTTATTTCAAATTATGAATCAGATTCTTTGGTTTTTGTAGGTGTTTCAATGTACATGTATATGTGTGAATTTTATGATCAGTTTGAAAACCAAGTAGAGCCTATGATAACTGATGGTTTCATGGAAAATTATATATTTTCTATTGATACTTATTCATATGATTTAAACATTGCTGTATCATCATCTTCTGAGCATTTTTATGAAAATAAAGTTATAATGATTGATAATCAAGATCTTATTTCAAGAGACCAAGAAGACGATCAGTTTTCAAGCAGAGGAACAGTCACGACTGAGCAAGAGGCTTCTATAAACGTGCAATTGTTTTCCAAGAATCAATATGTTTATGATCTCTATTTCAAAGATCCAATGGCAACCTTCATTGAATCATACATTTCAAAGAACCCAAAAATTTCAGATTTCTTTAGCTCACTCGTTTTTCGGGGTGAATATGGATTTTTGAATGAGTTCTTATCACTGTTGTTACATTTTAAACATCAGCTGTTGATCAATGAAAAATATGATATTTTTTTAGTCTTAAAATTGCTTGGATGGCTGCTATGGAAATCAAATTTTACCTAACCAAATTGTAGAGTTGGTTAGAGTAGAGTAAGGTAGGAAATAAGCTCACTGGCCGAACATTTCTTTCTTCCAGTTTGAAGCAGATGTATCAGTCTTTTTGTGTGAATAAAGACAGGTTTTGATGGTGCACATAAATCTATTATACATATATTGAAAGGATTTCAGTAAGAGGTAATATGCTGACTCCATGCCCAATGGAACACCAGAGACTAAGTTCTGGATTTTTATTTTTCCAGGAAAGGCATTAGATCTGTGGTTCTTGAAACTTCACAGGGAAGATTTCATCCTCAATAGGAGCCATATGTTATCTCCCCAAAATGATTTCCAAATCACATGATAATATGATCATTAGGTAGAAGAGTTATTTCTAAATCTTAAGTTTTAAAGGTTTCGAGACAGACTTAAAATCATATCAATTCGATAAATTAAGGAGTCCACATCTCAAATTACACCAAAAGCTAATTTTAAGCTTTCGACATCTTAATGGTCAAATTTACAATGTTTAGAGCCATTGAAAATCTCTCACTTTCAGTAGCTAAAAGGATAAACATAGGATTGTTTGGCTACCAAAAATCTCTCACTTTTGGCGGCTAAAAGGATAAACATAGGACTGTTTGGCCGCCAAAATCGCAGAAGAGTCCATAATGAACTTATTTATGCTCAGATCGTATTTTTTGGTTTCCAGATTCTGTGGGAATTATGTTTAATGAAGTATAATAATTATAGGATATAGATCATTCTCCTTTGCAAGCTTTGGAGGCATATGATAAGAAGATGAAGGTGTGTTTTTAAAAAATACTGTGTTTTTACTATGCTAAGTCATCATTTTCAAATGATGATTTTGAATGACTGGAGAATCATTTTGAGAAACGGGCGAAGAATTTTGTTACTAACACATCAAAGAACAACAACCTCTCTCAATTTTACTACAAGTGACATATATTGGGAGAATATAATCCATCTCTGAGCCCTAATTTTTGGATCTCAGAATTTCCCTGTTTGACACATGTTTTTGAAATGTAGATCCTGGGCAAATGAAAATGAATATCAAAGAACGGAGAGAGGTTTTTGCTAAAAAAAAACAATATTTAAAAGACTCTTCTAGTTTGTATACATTTGTCATGATTTGGGAGATACAAAATCTTAACTACAACCCCAGTTTTCAACAGTCTGACCCATTTTTTTATGTCAGACAGTTCCAGAAATTGAAGGGAACTGTTGTTATCTTTGGGATTTGGAAGGGGATTCGATATCCTAGGAGGATTTAGACCTCAATACCTATATGAGGTATCATTGTAACATGGAAAAGGAGGGGGGGAAAAAAATTGGAAGACTATGATCGACTTTGTAGAATTTTCAGACTTGTAATCTCAGACTTCCCATTGTACATCAGTAATACATGCTTCTTTTGCCAATACTGTTTAGATTTTCATATTCTTTCTTATCTCTACTTGTACTCAAATATATTATTCATTGTTTCATGTTTGTCTAATGTATGATAACTGTTAACTTATCATTACATCCATAAACCAGAATCTACAAGTATTTTACCTGTTATGTCTAGCCATATATTCTATGCAATCTTATATATGTTTCTACTAGTATGATAAGTATCTACCTATCATAGCTGGTCATTCATATGTGTTATTGTATGTATATTTATGTTAGCATAATAAGTCTTCTCCGCATATCCACCTTTATTTAACTTTCTGAACATAGTGGTTGAAATCCTTGCCCATCTGAGTGTGTCAATGTATGTTTTGAGTGAGTGAGACTTAATTAAGTTCTCTGACTTGATCCACCTTTTACAATTCATTAAGTTACCAAGATTACACCCTTTACAGTCAGGGAGTAATTTCTTGGAGTGATAACACATACTCAGTCGAGAAATCAAGGAAATTCCATGGAAGATTAAATGAGGTTACCTATCTTTAGAGGAGATGGATCTGAAGATCTTGATCAACACTGGTTCTTATGTGAAGCTGTATGGAGCATTAAGCAAGTCACTGACAAAACTTTCAAGAGAGATCAGTTTAGTACTACCTTAAGGGACCACGCTCTGAGCTGGTACATGAAATTTTCTTCAGGATCTGCACAACCTAAACCGTTGAATGACATTAAGACTGCGTTGAGTGCATAATTCAAGAAACCTAAGTCGGAGTCACAATGCATTACATAGTTTAAGGAAATCAAACAGAGGGTAACTAAACCTATTTGGGAGTTTGATTAGAGGTTTAAGACTTTGAAAGACCATTTGAGTTTTCATATTCCAGACGAACATAATAAGGATTGGTTCATCACTTCCCTCCTACCACATATCAGAGTTCCTTTGATGTAACAGAAAATCGCTTCGCATGATAAAACATTGGAGATTTCCATGAAACTAGAAGCAACCCTTGTAGGAGAATCTAGTCTAGGTATGAGACAAATCTTGAACCAATTAACCAGTTTGTCTTTACAGGTTGAAGATATGAACAAGGATAAAGGGAAGGAAAAAAGAGAATACATCTGGTGTATCAGATGTAAATAAAAGGGCCATGACAAAGAGCACTGTCCTTTATTTAATGAATACTTGGCCTCTGGAGCCCCTAATCATTTGAAGCAGGCTACCTTACCCTAGTGCGAGGTATGTAGAACTAGACATCACCTTGGTGAATGTTATTATATGCAGAAATATGTCCAGACACCCACCAATATTTATTTCACATTTTGTAAATCTATGGGCCATGATGAGAAGGATTATAGAGCTTATGATCTCATGCATGAAAGGTCAAGGGATACATATAGGATTCAAGGAGAGATGTAGTTAGAAGGAAACATTGCACAGTTAAATTCCCCAGGAAAAGGAAACTTCAACCCTCACAATGGATTTAGAGGAAGAGGTCGAGGAGGAGGCATGGGTCAAGGTCGAGGTCATATTATTTTCTATAACTACGCCCAACCAGGTCATTTTGCAAGGGATTATCAGAACCCTTGTACTACTTGCAACTACTGTAGCTCATTTGAACATGTCATTGAAGACTGCCCAATATTATTATCCAAACTTCAGGAACTAATATCAACTGAAACTTGCGGTGAGGATCCCAGAGTTATTATTATTACTAGAGGAGGCGTTGTTATAGGAGAAGATCAAGTGACTCCAGTAAAGACTACAGAGGGACCGAGGATCAAAAGAGCTGCAGAGAAGAAACAATTGTTTGATCTAAGGAAAGAAAATTAGACATTTGAAGAAGCAAGAAGAGAATTTGTAGGAGAACAAGCTTCTTCATTTAGGGAAAAACCAGAACTAAGAGAATGTGAGATGCCTCTGAAATTTGATCAGTCTGCCTCATCCGAGTAGGGAAAAGAGGTAAGAAAGCTTTTAGGTTTCTTGTATACATGTATTGAGTTGATTAAAGATGAAAGAGCTGTGCAAGAAATACAACACTTGATAAGACTGTATGAGATAGGAAGGGTATATCCTCTGTTGAATAGAGATGTGAATCAAGTATCTAGAAAGAGGAGGACAAACAAGGAACTGTACCTTAATGCTCAGATTAGAGACTACGACATAGATTATGTGGTCCTCGACTTAGGATCAGAAGTCAATTTTATGATGAAGCAGAACTAGGCATTGATGGGAAAACCTAAGTTTATTTACTCTCCTATTAGGCTCAGGATGGCTAATCAACAGGCAGTGAGCCCCTTTGGAAGACTGGAGCATGTACCTATGGACATCGACGGGGTAAGGAAATTTGCAGACTTCAAAGTGATTGAGATTGTTGATGATAGCTTTCCTTATCTTGTGCTATTGGGTATCGATTAGGATTTCAACAGTTCGACTATTGTTAACCTAAAAAAGAGAAGAATGACATTTGAAGGTGATGGACTTAGGGTCATTGCACCTTGTGATCTTGATGAAGGTCGTAGATACAAAGAACCTATAAGAGAAGAAGACCACGCCCATGGGCTAGAAAATATCTACAAACTTACAACAAGACAACATGATTACATTAATCCTATAGAAGATATAAATTTAAGATGGCGAAGTGAAAGCGCATGCTCATCAGATTCAAAAGAAGCATTGGAGAATTTGCAGAACATAATGTATGAAGTCTCTACTCGGATATGTGCCAGATTGACTAGGGAAGTTCACTGGATTGGCACATAAGTAATTAATCATCCCACATTTGATGGTTTAAATCATTTAGAGACCTTTTTATTGGAATTTGAAGGAATTGCACCAGTACAACAGAGGTTGTTAGCACTAGATGAAGCATTGAAAGCAACGCCAACGAGATGGTGGGGAACACACAAGAAGAACATCACGAAGTGGGTACAATGTCACACCTTGTTGACAGTGCACTTTTCAGACCAAGTTGAAGGTTGCGAAGTTCGGTAGACAGGTAAGATTTTCCCTAAGGACCATCTGCGAAGTTGTGAGGAAGCCTGGAGAAACATTCCTAAAGAACAATGGGTACATAAGTTCATTAACACTTTGGATACTATGCCTATCAACTGGTATCTTCAAGAAGAACTGCGCTTAGCTACTTCATATTGGTATGGTATGACTCATAACTTTATAGCTACATTTTTATTTGAGAGTCAGTACCCCACAGTAGATCAAGCTCTACAAATTGTAAGACAAAAGGTCTTCGAGGAGGCACCTAACCTCCGTTTTGAGTAATAAGAAGATGAATGGACTGCACCTCTTTAGAAATTACAGGGTTGTTAGAGTATTAATGCTGATGAAGATGATGATCCTAGGAATGTGAACATTGCAGAAACTGAAGGACAGAGGGACATAGAAGGGCCATGCATTGAATTACCTTTTATTGGGAAACCTATTAAAATTAAGAAGGTTAATATTGGAACAGAGAAAGCACCTAAGTTGGAAAATGTTGGAGATTATTGGGATGGTGCTACTATTGATAAAATTACAAAATTACTGCATGAATATTAGTACTTGTTTCCAACCAAGTTCACAGACATGAAGGGAATTAAAGGGCCCATGGGGGAAATGAAGATTCCTTTGAAACCAAATGCAAGGTAGGTCAAACAGAGACCTTACAGACTAAATCCCAAGTATAAGCCAAAATTTAAGATTGAATTAGATAGAATGATGGAAGCATGAATCATAGAACTTGTTGAAGAATCCGAATGGATCAGCCCTATGGTGGTCCAAGATAATAAGTCAAGAGAAATCATGATCTGTGTAGATTTAAGGAAAATAAATGATGCATGTTTACATGATCCATTTCCTACACCGTTTACTGATGAGGTTCTAGATAATGTAGGAGGGCAGGAAGTTTACTCCTTCACAAATGGATTTCCAGGCTATCACCAGATCATAATTACTAAGGAGGACAGACATAAGACCACATTTGCAACATAATGGGTTTCTTTTCAGTACACTGTGATGCCTTCTGGTTTGAAGAATGCACCAACCATCTTTTCCAGGGTGGTGGTCGAAGCATTTAAGGATTTTTTACATATGTTTTTGGAAGCATATTTTGATGATTGGACTGTTTTTAGCCTATTGAAAAATCATATTGAATGTTTGAGACTAATCTTGTGTAAGTGCAGGCAATGTGACATTTCCCTGAACCTGAAGAAGTGCATTTTCCTCTCACCTTTTGGAGTGTTGTTAGGACACATTGTATGTAAGCAAGTGTTGTTGGTAGATCCTTCCAAGATTGCTATCATTGTCGATCTATCCCCTCCTACTTCAGTTAGATAGTTGCCCACTACATTAGGACACACTGGGTACTACAGAAAGTTCATCAAGGGATATGCACAGACAACAACACCCACACAGATAAAAAAACCCATGGAAAATATATTAAATAAAGGCAGTCAGTTTCAATGGATAGAGGAATGCCAACAGAGCTTCAACACACTAAAGAAGAAAATGGTTATTGCGCCTATTTTCTTTTTCCCAGATTGGAGTAAGGAATTCCATGTCCATGTCGATGCTTCATCCATTGCATTAGGATCAATCTTAGCACATCTAGGAGCAGGATATGTTGACCACCATATAGCCTTTTATAGCAGGAAGCTTTCTACAGTTGAAATAAATTATACTACCACTGAAAGAGAAGGCTTAGCCATGGTTTATGCACTGCAGAAGTTTAGACACTACTTGTTGGGAGGGCATTTTAAGATGTTCACTGATCACTCTGCATTGAAGTACTTAGTCAACAAGCCAGTGTTGGGGGGAAGAATATGCAGATGGCTATTATTATTTTAGGAATATGATTTTGAGATCGTGGTCAATCTAGGAAGAATGAATAAGGGACCTGACCACTTATCTAGGTTGGAACATGGAGAGGAACCTACTA
The DNA here is from genome assembly GCA_009831015.1 of Picea engelmannii. Lineage (NCBI taxonomy): Eukaryota > Viridiplantae > Streptophyta > Pinopsida > Pinales > Pinaceae > Picea > Picea engelmannii. The sequence continues at coordinate 37,641 of ML808161.1, read as the reverse complement.
GTTTGGATGATACACTACCAGATGCCTAGTTGTTGGCCATTAGAAAAGTTGATGATCACTTCACCGAGATAGTCCAGTTCCTGTCTACATGAGGAATAACACCTCGCGAATATACAGTCATTCAGAAGAAACGGTTTGTAGTCCACGATGTAGATTTTCAACTTATAGCTGGACAATTATATAATATGGGACCATATGAGATCTTGAGGAGATGAGTTATGGAAGAAAAAAGACCACTGATTCTTGTAGAAGCACATGAAGGCATCGCAGGAGGACATTATGCAGGGAAAGAAACAACGTAGAAGGTTCTCAGAGTTGGCCTCTAGTGGCCCACTTTACACAAGGATGCTAAGGACTACTACAGAGCCTACGATGTATGCCAAATATTAGAGAAACCTTCCAGAAGGGATGAGATGCCTTTAGCACCTTAGCTAACTTTACATGAATTTGAGAAATGGATCATTGATTTTGTGGGACCTATCAACCCACCAGGAAAGCGCACAGGAGCTCGATACATCATCACTCCGACATAGTATTTGACCAGATGGGTAGAAGTAAGAGAAGTTAAATATTGTAGTGCAACTACAACTGCGCGGTTCATATTTGATGATATCATAACCATATTTGGATGCTCGAAGATCCTTATGAGTGATCAAGGTACACACTTCATTAAGAAAACTATTGAAGCATTGACTTAGGAATTCGAAGTTCACCATCAGAAGAGCACACCATACCACCCAAAGGAAAATGGTACAGTTGAAGCTTTCAATAAGATCTTGGAGACAACGTTGACGAATATTTGCAGTGTGAATAAAGATGATTGGGATTTGAGAATTCCAGCACTGTTATGGGCTTATTGAACTATTTGCAAAAAGATGACAACACATGCTCCCTTTAAGTTAGTTTATGGCTTGGAAGCAGTGGTACCTATGGAACATTTGGTTCCCAACTTAAGAATTGTAGCATTTACAGACATGCATGACACCGACGCTATTCAAGACAAGCTCGCGTAGTTTATGGAACTAGAGGAAGACATGTTTATTGCATGATTTCATCAGCAGGTACAAAAGGAATGAGAAAAGGCTTACCGTGACCGACATATCAAGAGGAAAAAATTTAAGCAAGGAGATTTGGTATTGGTATATGACAACAAGTTCATGAAGCATCCAGGGAAGTTCATGACATGTTGGCTTGGGCCATTCAAAGTTGCCTATGTTACAGAAGGTGGAGCTGTGGAGTTGAAGACTCTTAATGGAGAATGGAAGGATGGTTTAGTAAATCAGAGCCGATTGAAATTGTATTATGACAACCAGCTGCCTTACATCTCTTAGTAAAAGAAAAGGAAGAAGGGTCTAGGTACCAAGTGAAATTGAAATTGGGTACTAGACACATAAAAGACAGCTTGCACATGATAGGGAGGGACAAAGAAGAAAGCAGAGGCTACTCCGTGCAGTTTGCAGTTGAAGTGATACATAAGGTTCAACCCTACAGTGACTCGGGATGAGTCACAGGTGAGTGTTGGGGGCATGTTGGCCCTTGGTTATGTGTTAAGGAGGAAAGAAAATATTAAGGAATAAATAAAAGACTAAGGAAGAAGAAAGATTAAGTACTAAGAGTGCATAAGGAACACAAACCGAGGAAGGGTCAAAGTGGTTAAAGAAGCAGAAAAGAAGGAGCAAAGTAAGGAAAAGCGAGCTGTTGAAAGAGAAGATCAAGGAAGACAGATCAACAAAGAAGATGGATCATGGACAGCTCATCAAGTAGAAGAAGACACCAATGGGAGATTTATATCACCTCGCAAAAAAAAGGGAAGAATGGGCTGGCGAAGCCCTTAAGATGTGGGTTATGTGTGACCTATGGTTTTGACACCTAGGGTTTTGGCATCTAGGGTTTTGACACCTAGACTTTGGTCTAAGGTTGTCTGAGAGTCATTTAATGTATAAATAAAGGTGTAGAAGAGTCGAGAGGGTTGGTTAATGGTTATGATCATTTTTTTTGTGTGAGAGAGAAGTGATTGTGTTGTAAGAACATTCTTGTATTCTGGTTCTTCAGTTGGGTGCGAAGATCAACCTTGCAGCTGGGTGCGTAGGGAGGGGAGAGAAAGAGAAAGAGATAAATATATGTGCAGCTAAGTGTGCATACAGAACTGTATGTTTTCATCTAATATATCAAGAAACATGGATATGTGGATGTAGCCCTAGGGAGAGGGTGAACCACGTAAATCTTGTTGTTCTCTATGGTTGATGTTGTGTTATTTTCTCTCTGTTATATTGTTATTGCATGATTGTTAGATCAGATATATAACTTCATGAAGAAAGCATAATATTGTTTAACATAACTAGGTTATATGCATTGTTGTTCTGGATTCACTTTGCATTTCCTCTGGTTGTAGACACCTATGTCTTGCAACCCCCCTATTGCTACTTCGGGTGAGACCTCATCTTCTTCGCAGGTGTTGCCGAAAGAGCCAATAGTTAGGGTTTGTTGGTGCGCTGTTAGAGTTGAACCCCAGGTCTTCCCTTGTGCCAAAAATTGATCTTCAGCAGGAAAGAGAAGCTCATATCTTTCCAACCCATTCGAGAGGAGTTCAAGGTGATTCCATTGGGACAATTATCACAACATTTTTCCAGGTAAATCTCCAAAATCGCTCCATCGAGCTTAGGAAGTGCGCAAAGTTTGAGGGAGTCCATCGAGGGTTCTAGTAGATTAGTATAGACCCAATATTCCAGCCATCAACGAGGGGAAGTGTGATATAGGGTATGGATACCCAATTGGGATAGTTTTCAAGACTATCAGATGAGTAGAGCCACCAGGTCGAGTTTTCCAGTCTCCAACAACAGTTGCCATGGGTATTTTTGGTTTCATGCAACAAATCTACCCATGCATGCAGTGGATCCACATTCCTGATCATAGATCTAATTATTCTTCTTTGATACGTGCATTTTATTATTTGTTTTGCATTGTATTATGGATAATATCATCTTTGTATGATCTAACTGAGGTTATTCTCTTTAGTTTCCGCATGCTATGATGTAATTCCTGTTATTCGAATTAATGCAAGATATTGAGTTGTTCATGGTTCCAAAAAAATTGCATGCATGATATAAACAAACAAACACCACAAAACCGTAGTCATAAATCTTTAAAATGCATCTAGAAACCCCCAGAGTATCATATCTACAACCATATCACCAACGTAGCAGTAAATATCCATATCTGAGAGATTTAGGATATTTCAAGTAACATGTACCTCTAACAAGTTATGGTGATCAAGTGTCTTGAGACCTTTCAAATAACCATCAACAATGCATGTTTTTATCAATGAAGAACAATATCATGTTGTTTTTCTAATTGTATGAAGCACCTTCTTCACAAGCTCTAAGTCATCCTTTAACAATATCCATGGTGTAGTAGGATAATTTTTTTTTTGTCATTTGCAATCATTGTTTCTTTTTTTCATAGATATTTCTTTGTCTTTGACACAACCAAATCTCTTCTAAATGCATTTATATCTTTCTCTATGGAAAAAATATGTTTCCAAAGAAAATTTGACACGTTCTTCAACATGTGCGTTAGTTCCAATAAATGTGCCACTATAATTTCTTTCCAATATGGGAGATTGAATAATTGTGATCCTTATTCATGCATTTTATCATGCGATTAGGAGAAATTTTGAAGTTATCTATATCATCATCAATATCAATTGGGTCTCCATTGAACATATCCTCCTAAAATGATTCAATGCACACTTAAATATTCTTTGATGAATATGTTGGGATAAATACATGAGAAGGGGATCTTACCTCGACCTATTCATTAAAAAATATCTTCATTTGACAAAAACGATGGTCTAGCTAAACAAATTATCCATGTCCTTCATAGACACACTTATGCAAATTTAGAAAATACCTTGAATATGTTTCCTTGCCACAGTGTGGACAAGCAAATAATCTTTTTTTCCTTAGTCGTGAACCACAAAAGTAAGAAAAATAGACACAATTCATTGATTATTGATAAAACTAGATGACTAATTGGTAAGGAAATTTAAACTATTCCAAAAGAAATGTTATACTTAAGCATACATTGAGCCCTTGAAGGTCATGGGTTATCCAATAAATCACATTGTGCCTCTTAAATGACCTTCTAAGTATAGGTCATGAAATATCATACATCTAAATGCAATTCGATAGGAGAAAAATCTCCCCTATCAATGATTCTAAATAAAAATCCATGTCTCTAACTTAATGCTTTCCAAGCACAATAAGAGACAACATCAAAATTATCTTTTTTATAGCCATTCAAGAAGGGATATTATAATTTATTAGAAGAATGGGCCAAATTGTATAATTTGTAGACCGGAAAGAGAATGGATTCACTTTGTCCACTGCCAAGCCAATTATTATACTTCATATCTCAGATATAATTTTTTAGGCCATGTATTCTTTATGTGATTAATGTCTTGTCCACTCCTATATTTTTCATTCCAATTCATATATTCAACCAAATATTAATAACAAAACATGTGTTGCACTCTGGAATTATGGACAAGTAGCATAATAATTTTTGTGGGACCTTTTTCTTCCCTTACATCAGAGAAGTAGAGACTTGTTTTGAAATTTGGACATGTAGATGTATTTTTATGTCATCCTTTAGGATACAAGTTTTTAGACGTGCATTATACACTCTGTAATCAACACCCAAATCAGTCAACAATTTTCTAACATCTTTACATGTACTAGGAAGTACATTGTCTTATAGTAATAATTTATTCTGCAATGCGTTGAACACAACTAACATTAACTAGTAACTAATAACTGACAAGTTGACAAGATTTAATAACTCATAAAGCACATTATATTATTTTACACATCACAATATATAAATTAACCAAGAATCAAGGCTATTGTTCGACCATCCATATGTTGATTTCAAATTTTAAAGCATCAACAATCAACTTAGAACACTTCACTTTATTGGCCACTATAAATGAGGTGTTTGTGTAGCTTGCATCACATGCTTTGGTTCAATGCCATGGTCTACAACTGCTCCTTCCATATATTCTACATGTTAATCAACTAAATGAATGAATGTATTCCCTCTAAAAATGATCATGTAACATTTGGTTTGCAATGTGTGTATGGTGCACAATCTCATCTCTACTATTTATGTTCATGTTGTCTACCCCATGTTCATTTCTATTAGCGACACTTGAATCCTCGGTATTAGACACAAAAATATTTAAATGATGAAGTGGATGTTGTAAATGAAGTGCATTAAAAAACTTGAGATTTATGGTATAAGGGAGGTGCATTCAAAAACTCATCATACTCTTCCTAGAAAACATTTTTCCTATATTCCCTTCTCCTTGTCCAATAATTGGTAGTGCAATGAAATGTAATACCAATCCATATTGGTTATAAAAATTAAACTTATACTCAAATTTACTCTTTTCAATCCAAAGGAAATATTTCGCTTTTTTTTATAGCAAAACTCACAAGAAATTTGGTGTTTATCCTTAACTTTGTCAAATGCTTGAACCATATCTCATATTGTTGAAGCTAAAGTTATTAACTTGCAACATAAAATAAAAAAAATTACAATTTATAATCTAAGTTCTAAAATCATTCCATAGCTCACTAAGAACCATTCCTGGAAGTTGCAAACCTTGTAACAATTTGACTCAAATGATTGGTCTATTTGAAACCTCAATGGACTAGAATGTCAACTTTCCCATGTTCGATTTTATGTGATTCTGGAGCGTTGATCACTCAAATCAATGATTGCAGGCCATTGATATTTTAAACTTTGGAATGTCATATCCGTTGCTGCAGGTCTCAATCTGTTTCAACTCTGTTAGGGTTCTGATCTCGATCCAATGCACATATATCAAGATTTTGTCTTTATTGAGTCTCAGATGGAACTTTGTAATTGTTTACTCTTATTCCCGTCATTATGGTTAGGTTAGCGATCCTTTTATTTATTGTTGCAACCCTCCGCAAGTAGATCTGGTCCAGTAATCAACCTGTTGGAACCCTAGTGAACAGAGACATCGATTTCCCAACGTCCAATGCTTCATTCTATGTCGCCTTCTGCATTTGGTCTCCTCGATCTTTTGGTAATTATAATTTGATTTGGAAGTTTGCCAACTTTGGAGCATCACCAGTAAGCTTGCAATAAATATTTAATACATAATTACACTTAAATTCTTCCTCCCGTGAAATGATTCTAACAAAATATTAATGGAGTTTTTTACACATCAAGATTACTCACTTTAATGATGGCCTATTGTTGTCATGACTAGTGTCGCAAGTGTCGCATTACTGGCCTTAAGTGTCGCAAGTGTCACATTATTGGCCTTAAGTGTCACAAGTGTTGCAAACATCATACTGCCACCTTGCCTATGTCATGTCTCTAACGACATCACAAGGACACTTAATACACCTTCAAATACTGGTTTAAGAAGGAGAAATCATCTGATGAGGAGTACAAAGAATTTTCCATGAAGAAAACCACTTAAAAATGATTTTTGGAAGGCAACGTTCCTCTACCCACTGTCAGGGAGCATCGATGCTCCCTAGAGTTCTATGTGGGAGCATTGCAATGCTCTGTGCACCCTTTTGGGGGAGCACTACCCTTTCTGAGCGAATTTTGGTTTGTTGAGATAAATCAAGGAAGAATCCCCTCAATCTCTGAAGTTGGTTGGATTCGAATCTGAGGTCAAGGCTGATATTAGGGAAGATCCACAACTGAAGGAGAAGAATCCTCAACCTATCCCAAGAATAGCTTAAGTGGTTAGGCCTCTCCAAGCCTATATAAGGAGGCTTTCTCATGGTGAAAGGTACATGATAGAGATTGAGATATACCAAACTTATGATCTCATGAGTGGTATTGATAGATATGGAGACATTGTGAAGTATCAAACTTATGATCTCATAAGGGAGATATCATTGAAGCATCGACATTCTGTGTGTGGATTATTTGAGCAAGGGTTTAGACAAAGAGAGCTTGGTGAAGATGTTGCACCTACATCCATGGCTGTAAGAATCTCATTTTGTTTTCATTAATATAAATCTATGCTTGGCCTGCTTCCTTCAAAGTTTGTGTGCATTTCATGAACTTGTTTCTTTCATAGATCCATTATGAAGCTAATCATGGTAGAGTAGGAAGTATCGTTGTTGTTTCTCATTGTATTACAGGAACTTCTGAAGAACTTGGAGATCAAGATCAGCCTGGATCGAGCAAGAACAAACGTCTGTAAAAAGGTACTTACCCTTCTTCCTTCTTATTCTTTGAATAGTTTAGCTTCATGCAAAGGAAATTCAGTGGCCACAATAGCACTTTTCTGTCTTGGTCATAGGGGTCTAGTATCCAAGAGAGAATCCACTTGTCTGCAAGGGGATTTTTTTGTAACATAAATTGGCGACTCCATTGGGGAGGGAACTTGATTTCTGTTTCCTTTCCTAGGTCTTGTTTTGTCCTTTTCTAATTCTTTGACCTTATCCATATCGTGTCTCTGATTCTTAGATCTGTTGATTGGCTCTTTTTTTCATCATATTCACTTTGATTGTCTAAGTTTGGTTGAATTTTTTATTTTTGGGCATTTTTCTGAACTTTAAGAGCCTAACACTCCCCTGCCTTTGCTACCAGAGCACCGATGCTCCTTGCTAGTCTTACACAGAGTGTTGGAATGCTCTGATGCCCTTTACACCAGAGCGCTGCCCCTTTTCTGTGAAAAATATTCTAGGGTTTCATTCTCTGAGGTTCATTTCTTGCTTTTGGTACTTGCTCATAGTCTCACAATATCAATACATATTTGTCTTGGCCTTCAACACTTTGCTTTCTAAGAATTGATCACCTTTTGTTTGGATTTTTTGACATTTTCCTTACCTTGAAATAACTCTTTGTCTTTGAAGATTTAGAGTCAACTTACTATTTTCTTCTCATTTATCTGACTGAGTGGAAGATTTTGTGAGGAAATTCAAAGGTATTTTGCACCATTACATTTTATATTTGAGCTCATTTTCCCAAGCAATTACTATTGTTTAATCATCCATTACCTTTCTCCTACCTTCAATAGAAAGCTCACCTTTTTTCATGCATTCTGGGTAATTTTTTGCAAATTTTTGGCTATTTTTTCTGATTTTTTGGGAACACCAACGCCCCCTTGTAGGCCATACCAGAGCGTCAATGCTCCCCTACAGTGTCTTAGGGGGCGTTGCAACACTCTATGCACCCTTCTAGGGGAGCGCTGGTGTCTTTTTTGAGTGAAATTGCCTTCTTTTGCTTAGTCTTTTGAAACCTGTTTTGTAGTACTCTTTACCCAGAGTCTGTGGTTGGTTTGTGAAGTTGTTTGGATTGGTTCTTGATGGTTTTTTATGCTTGTCACTCTCTTTTGTCTTTATTGGAGCTTGAAACCTCTTTCAGAAATGTGAAATTTCCCTTTCTAGCTGTGTTTTTGTCAGGACAAGTTTGAGTGGTTTCTCTTTCTCCCTATCATTTCTTAGATTCATCTTCGCATTTTATTGTCTTCCTTGAATGCTTGCATTTGAAGTAGTGGAATTACATGGTTTTTTTTTCATTTTGGGACATTGTGCATCTGGAATGATGAATGTTTTCTCCTTCTCGTAGCATAGCTTTCATCGAAATGAAAAGATTGCATCTTCATCTCTTTGCATAACTTTCAAGTCGGTCAAAACACCATATTGTCTACACCATTTTCCTTTTGAGTAACAACAACCTTAAAAATCAAGCGCTAAACTAAAATTGATTAGACATTTTTACTTTTTTCTGGTAGAAAACCTACATTATATTAGTTGTAGGGATTTGGAAAAGGTGTGAAAGATAACTTTCCAAAGCTGCAAACAAACATAGAATCTTGTGTTATGGAGCGTTGAAATCCAATTGCTACATTTTGTCTTGGGAAGCCCTTCTCACACAAGGGTCAATCATGAGGTCGTATTAAGACTGGCAGAGTTACTCACCCTTCTTTGTTGGTCTTGGTGTATATATTGTGCATATTATGGGGGTCTCTTGAAGGTATACCCACAATGATGAGTGGAAGCCTTTCAAGTTGATTTCAAGCTAGATACCCTGCCCTTGCGTGTGGATCAGATTGTCGACTATTTCCCCAGGCATCAATGTTGTAGTTGGTAACCTTAGTGGCCTATCTCTTTAGGGTATTTACACAAGGTGACTGTGGAGGGGAAAATATTCAAGGTACCTGGAATCGACGTTGGCCAGACTCACTCGGGCTCCTTGGAGGGTATACCCACGATTATGTCTGGGAGCTTGCACCAGGGTGTAAGTCTATTAAGCAGGTCATCAACATAAATTTCCCACCCTCTCTATCTCATCCCCTTCTTACTTTGTTCCCGTGACGTTGGATTTCATCACCAACTAGTGTGCTCATTATGAGAAGGTTTTGTTGCTTGCTTACTAGATTTTTAGCGTGTGCTGTTTGTTCTCCCTAGCAGAATCTAGGTTGGATTTTTATTTTTATCGCGTCAGTTCCTGGAATGACCAATGAAGGAACCCCTTTTCTAGGGTAACCCTTTGTTTTTCCTTCTTACGGAAACGTTGGTCCTCTTTACATCGCTACTTTGAGCCTTCCAGGTCTCACAATTGGGTTACCGATATGTTTTTTTTCCACTCCGATGATATCGAATGCAGGTGTTTCAGATGTAAGCACACCACCCACACATCAACCTCATGTCGACCTTTCTCCTTCTTCATCCATCAAGTCTCCTTCCATTTATCCTTCTTCGCCTATTGAAATATCTGAAGCGAGTAACCCGGTTAATAAGAAGAAGAAGAAACAACAAGAGATGAAGAAGAACCAGAAAGGGACCAAACCTCCAAATACATCAAATGTTGGATCCAAGAAACCAACTACTGTTAATAGTACTGGGAGTGTTGATAAGGTCGATAAGATTAAAACAAAGAATTTGAAACCCAAATTCCCTTGCAGTCTTTGTAAGGGAGACCACTTTCTGAGGGATTTCCCTGGTATTACCAAGGTCTTAGAAGTGTGGTCCTCCATGTCATCGGCCCCTACTAGACGTGTTGGTGACACCCTGTCAACTAGTGACGTTTAGGTTGGTAAGAAGAAGAAAACTGTCAAATTCCCTTGTATGATATGCGAAGGTGATCATTATTCTCACCTTTATCCTCTCATGGACGAGGATTCTTCTCTTTTGGAAAATCTTCAACTTCCAACTGGTTATCGTAAGATTTCCCCGAACCCATCGTTAGTTGATAGAATGGTCAATCTAGTTGATCAGGTGGTCAATCTAGTTTCATCCTCGGTTGAACCACTCACTAAAGTAGATGATCCTACTCCGTCATTGATCAACCCCACTTTTCATCTGGAAAGTGAAACCCAAGTGACTGATCCAGTCCCGTCATTGGTCAGTCCCACCCTTCATCTGAAGAGTGTCAAACTGGTCGATCTAACTCCACCATCAATCGATCCCAATCCTCCTCTGAAGAGTGTCAAAGTGGTTTCTCTAGTTCTGCCACTGGTGAATCCCGCTCTTCCACCGAAGAGTGTCAAAGTGACTAATCTAGTTCCTTCCTCGGTCAGTACCACCCTTCATCCGAAGAGTGCCAAAGTGGTTGTTCTGATTACTTCATCGGTCAATCCCACTCTTCCTCTGAAAAGTGCCAACGTGGTCGATCTGATCCCATCATCGATCGACCCTACTCTCCCTCTAGAGAGTAAACCCGATTCTGCCCATGTTTTTCTTGTTGATACAGGATCTATCATGTCGGGGGGCATTCCTCCTTCTCCTGCGAAAACCCCTCCAAGTAATGAGGCCATCCTTTTGATTGGGGTGTGATAATTGGACCTCGTCTTCCCTCTCACATTCCTTTCAATATTACAGTATAGTTTTATGGCCGGGCTGTTCCTTAGATGCTGATAGACAAAGGTTCGTCCGTTAGTATTTTGTCCTCTATTTCTTGGAAAGCTTTGGGTGATCCTCAGCTTGTGCTGGTTACCCAGAATTTGTTCGCTTTTAACACAAGAACCAGTCACCCTTTAGGGATCCTTCCTCAGTTTCCTGTAACTTTGGGAGGGAAAACTGTCTTTATTGATGTTATGGTAGTCCAAGACCCCTTGGATTTCGATTTAATCCTTGGGAGAGATTATGTCTATGCCATGAAAGCTATTGTGTCCACTCTTTTTTGTGTGATATCGTTCCCGCATGATGGAAGAATGGTGACTATTGATCAACTTTCGTTTGTTGGACCTGACTTAACCATAAATCCAATGACCTCCCTAAACGGTTCTTATATGCAGTCAGTATCACCCCTGCCATAGGTCAATTATGTGGCATTGTCTCCCATGCCTTCAACTGCTAATGAAGATGACTTAGACATAGTAGTTGACGTGGTGATCTCTTTCGTAGGGCTATTGGAGCTTGATCTCCTTACCCATGACGAGACCCTCGACATGTGTTCCTTCCAGAGCATTCTTCTTCCATCCAGTGAAGATGTCTTGGAAGCCATGACCAATTTTTATCCCTTGACATGGTGTCCTTCCAGAGCATTATCCTCTTGGAAGCGATGATCAAGAAGAGTTCGCGAGCATAGTTTTCCTCTCTATGGCAAGCTCATTAAAAAATGAAACAAAGGTCTTGAGCATAGTTTTTCCCCTCTATAACAAGCTCGTTAAAAAATGAAACAAAAATCTGGGGACTGCACCCGGAGCCTTGAGCATAGTTATTTTTCCGTGCCAATCTCGTTAAAAAACAAAACAGTCACCTCTCCTATCAGGTCGAGTCTTTTTCCAGATCTCGTAGACGTCGAGTCAAGTCTTTCGTTAGGTCTCGTATTTGAACCTTTATTTCATCCACCTGCATCCTTTTTTTCCATCTAGTACATAAATTGGTGACAACCTCAAAGTCGGTGAATGAATTAAAGCTTGGGGGGCATGTCTCCAGCCTTTGATGATCATTCTGGAGTTAAGAGACTAACATTCAAGCTGGGGGCAGAGTATCGAGCTTAGTCTTTGTCCTTTCTTGCGCTCGTAAAAACATGAGAATGTAACCGAGCAACCTTTTATCTCTTTTTCAGGCTCACATGCATACACAAAAAATGAACCCCTTGGAGTAGTCTTTAATCTCTTTTCAGACTCCCCAAACATGAAAATATTGTCGAGTGATCTTTCTTCCTTTCCCACTCGTTAAAAGGTTTGAAAGGGCGTCTTTCGAGTGATAATTTATCTCCTTTTTCAGCCTCGAAAGACTAACATTACGAAAAAGGACAACATTGAAGTCGTCTTTAATTCATTTTTAGACTCTCTAAATATGAAAAACAACCAAGTTTAGCTTCTCTGGACTCGTTAAACGATCATACATTGAAGGGCCCATACAGGGCCAAACCCTTACTTCTTCCAGTTCGTTAAACAAAGGAAGAGGGACTTATTGAAGGTGAGTTATATCGAGCATGTGTTACCCTCCTCGAGCTTGTTAAACTAAAAAGAGGTACTCATATATCTGGATGGGGGGAAAATTGAAGGAAGCAAGCCAAACATCTTTTGAGAACATTACCAGTAATTCTTACAGTCGCCCTTGAACACAACATTTTATCTTTGCATGCATTTTTATTCTCCGAATCTCTACACTGAACCAATCCTTTGAGTTTCCTTACTCCTTTGGGTCACCCAACGAAAGTCATAGTATCCATTGCATCATCAAGTTTTAGTCCTTGTCAAGTTTCTGCTGTCACGCCTCAGTGTTCAAGGGAAGTATCTACCTCGAGATTCAGCCATCACAAATATATTGTTTCAATACCTGTGTCAGTCCATGTTCATTTGATTTACCAATTTACATCTCTGTGTCAGTTTCGTGTCATTGATGGAGGATACATCAAGGCCCTCCTGCAATGAGTCTATTCCTGTTGACCTCAACACATCATCTGGGAACTAGACTTAGAAACCAGTTAGTACCTTGGGACCTGCATGCCTCAATGGTAGGCCTCCTCGCTTCTGACAGTGGGTTTACATCAATGACCCCTGATCGGGTGATTCCACGAATGTTCGACTTCAACTCATCTATTCACATTCGCTGGAATGTACTAGGGTACCTTGGGAATCATTGATATCAATGGTAATTCCCTCGCACTTGTTAATGATTTACCTCATTGACCAATAATCAAGTGGTTTCTGCCATGTTCGACATCAGGACAACTATTCACATGGTTAGATTCATACTACATCGGGATCGACAAGAAGACCCTGGGTTGAGTGATCACTCTGATATGTACTTTACCCAGGTTGCGAAGGATTTTCTCTTGAATATTGACACAGATACTGTCACATAGATCCACTTTGTATTGGTCTGTGGCTATGTCTTATCGTTTCGTAGATCCATAGTATATTTTTCATCTCTACGATTAGCTCATATCATGGAAGTATAGATCCACATTGTATCCTTGGTGGCTATACCTTTTTGTTAATACAATTATGGATCCATAGTGTATTTTATGGCGGCCATACCTTGAAAGTATTTGTCACTCAAGCATAGGTATGCCTGCCTTGGGTTTGAAACATGTCATAACATTTGTTTGATGTTTGTGTGCATATTCTGTCAGGTTCTTTGAGGCCGTACCCTTGCTTGAAAAAGTCTACAAAGTACTTCAGTCATTATTTTCTGTCTTCTAACTTTGCACTTTGGGGGGCAATCTGTTACACATAAAAATTACTCACTTTAATGATGGCCTATTGTCGTCATGACTAGTGTCGCATTATTGGCCTTAAGTGTCTCAAGTGTTGCAAACATCATACTGCCATATTTCCTATGTCGTGTCTCTAATGACATCATAAGGACACTTAAGACACCTTCAAATACTGGTTTAAGAAGGAGAAATAATCAAATGAGGAGTAAAAAGAATTTTCCATGAAGAAAACCACTTAAAAATTATTTTTGAAAGGCAACGCTCCCCTACCCACTGTCAAGGAGTGTCGATGCTCCCTAGCCTTCTTTGCGAGAGCGTTGTAACACTCTGTGCACCCTTTTGGGGGAGCACTACCCTTTCTGAGCGAATTTTGGTTTGTTGAGATAAATTAGGGAAGAATCCCCTCAATCTTTGAAGTTGGTTGAATTCGAATCTGAGGTCAAGGCATGATCTTAGGGAAGATCCACAACTGAAGGAGAAGAATCCTCAACCTATCCCAAGAATATATTAAGTGGTTAGGACTCTCCAAGCCTATATAAGGAGGCCTTCTCATGGTGAAAGGTCATGATAGAGATTGATATATACCAAACTTATGATCTCATGAGTGGTATTGACAGATATGGAGACATTGTGAAGTATCAAACTTATGATCTCATAAGGGAGATATCATTGAAGCATCAACATTCTGTGTGTGGATTATTTGAGCAAGGGTCTGGACAAAGAGAGCTTGGTGAAGCTTCTGCACCTACATCCATGGCTCTAGGCATCTCATTTTGTTTTCATTAATATAAATCTATGCTTGGCTTGTTTCCTTCAATTTTGTGTGCATTTCATGAACTTGTTTCTTTCATAGATCCATTATGAAGCTAATCATGGTAGAGTAGGAAGTATCGTTGTTGTTTCTCATTGTATTATAGGACCTTTTGAAGAACTTGGAGATCAAGATCAGCTTGGATCGAGCAAGGACAAACGTCGGTAAAAAGGTACTTACCCTTCTTCCTTCTTCTTCTTTGAATAGTTTAGCTTCATGCAAAGGAAAGTCAGTGTCCACAATAACACTTTTCTGTCTTGGTCATAGGGGTCTAGTATCCAAGAGAGAATCCACTTGTCTGCAAGGGGATTTCTTTGTTACAAACTTATACCATAAAAAAGTGCATTAACCATGCACCAAACATGTACAAATAACTTGCCACAACAACCTATCACAACAACTTGTCTCATCAATCTTATCAACGAAATCAGATCTACCCACCAAGATCAATCACCAAGACAACTCTCAACATTGTGCATCATAACAACTCATAATCATCACCAAGATCAATATGTGTTTCTAATAATATACCATGACCAATATGCTATACTACTAACAAGTGCCTCCCACCATGTACCAAGTATGTACCAATCATGCATCAACTATGAATCATCAAGATGTACCAACATCATCAACTATACACCTCATGTATGTGCCAACTCATCAACTACTTGTCTCAACCATGTGCCCAACATGTACCTCAACCATATACAAAATACATATACAAATATAACCATCAAAATTTCTCTAGCAATACATCACACTATCCATAACCAAATACCATAAACCATTACATCAAACCATGTGCCACAACCTGACTATTAAACAACCTCTATCTGTAACATACTTCAACCAAAATCCCTCATAAATTTCATCAACCAAATCTGATTTGTAACTTTGTAACATACTTGGTGTATATGATCTACCTGCAAACCTTCCTTAACTTTAACTATAATGCTGACCCATTTATCACTATACTATCATGAATTTGTCACTACTACAACTGTACTTCTGATAATTGACTGCTCTGGATCTATCTACTCAAACTCTGCAAGCTGCTCGAAGGATGGTTCTTTGGTCTATCACAACTATCGCATAGACTCCCACTGTCTAATATTTATATTACCTGGGAGTCTCTAAGCCGTATGGCTCAGAACAATTCCCGCTCTGATGTGTATTCATTATCATCTTCATTGGTAGATTCATCATCTCTCTGAGCTCTGAATTCTTTCTTTATGTCTATGGATTCATATTTCACTACAATGCCTGAAAGTACAATCTCTTGAACCGGTTCCTTATTTACATGTCCTTCTTCTCTTTCAATTATTTTCCAAACCTTTCTGTATCTAACGTCTTTCTTTTTCTCTGTAGATTTTTCTTCATCTCATTTTATTGACAATATTGCGATCTCTGGGAACTGGTCTTTGTTCACCTATTCTTCGTGTTTTGTTATCCATACTTTCTTATATCTGATATCATTGTTATCTTTCATGGAAGTATCGATCATGCTTCTACAATCACTAGCTATGTGTCCATAGTTGTGACATTTGTAACACTCAATGTTACGTGGGGCCACATAGGCATTTCTTGCTTGAACATTTCGTTTATAATCCCTGCAATCTGCAACCTTATGTCCAAAATTAGTACAATAAAAACAATGACCATAAAATAAATTTGCATACCTGGGAGTGAATGAACTTCTTTGTGGTGTACTCCTTCTGAATTTCTGCCTTGATTGATCATGATCATGATTGAAGCTTCTTTGTGGCTTGAACATGGATGATCTTCTTGAAGATGTATCTTCAATAGTTTTCTTAGATTCTAGTTGACCATGATTCCTTCCTTTGAGTACTTCTGCACAACTCTTTCTATTTTATTCATTCTTCTTTTCTAGCAACCTAGAGTGCTTCTCTTCATTCTCTATAACTGATGTGGATGTTTCTGTCTCTTCAACGTTCTTGTTGAGCTTGATGATTTTACTTCTCAATGTGACAAATTCTTCTTCAAGCTTCTCAACCTCTTCTTCTTTCTTCATTATCTGACACTTCATGACTTTTGCATGCAGTGGATCCACATTGTCGATCATAGATCCAATAATTCCTCTTTGATACAAGTATTTTCTTATTTGTTTTTCATTGTATTCTAGCTAGGATCATCTCTGTATGATCTAGTTGAGGTTATTCTCTTTAGTTTCCGCATGCTATGATGTAATTCCTGTTATTTCAATCAATGCAATATATTGAGTTGTTCCCGGTTCCAAAACAATTGCATGCATGATATAAACATATAAACACCACAAAACCGTAGTCAAATATATTTAAAATGCATCCAGAAACCCCCAGAGTATCAGATCTACAACCAGATCACCAACGTAGCAGTAAATATCCAGATTTGAGGGATTTGGGATATTTCAGTGGTATCAGAGTCTTCTTCCTCGTAGCATGTGAAGGAGTGCTTAACTCATGATCCCATGATTCCAAGAACAAGTGGCGAATGCCCAAAGGGAAGATGCCACATTAGGTATGAGTAAATTTAGTACCATAAGGGTCATGGTAGAGACAAAAATTGGAGAGACTACATTCCCTTCCATGTCCATTCAGATACAGAGCCAGAGATAGAGGACATAGACAACGATCATATCAGTTCAGGGACAAAGGCCAAAATAGAAAGTAAGATGGGTGACATACATGATATCCTAGAGGGAAATGGGAATTTCCTAGAGGCCCCATACGACAGTACCCATGCTATGTTACATGATCTCGCTAGAGGGAAGTGGGACAATATGAACGCCATAACACATATTGAAATCAATACACAGCTAATCCAAAACAACACGGGCACATTTGGTGAAAACATAGTAGGTGGAGATAATGGATCCAGTGGGAACCCATCAGGGTCAAGTGGACACCAAAAACCCACTCACACCTATATCTCAGCGGGGAAAATTCCCAGGCCGCTCTTTCTGCAGTTCCAGGGAGAACAACAGATTGGACATCCAACAAAGAGGCAACAAAAAAGATAGAAAGGACATGATGAGGAGTTTGAAGATTGTTTGAGGGAGTATCATGAGATTGTTACAACATTTCATGTAGACATGTCATTCAAGGATTTTTGCACCATAAAACATCCTGAGTGGTATGAAACCCAAGTATTAGTGGACAAGAAGGTGAAGGGGCCAAGGAAAAATGTTGATGGTGCATATGGTGAAGTGTCCCTATGAACCGATGTTGAGGATTCCACATCATACCTTATTAGTGATGCTCATGATGATGAGGATGTGTGTGAGGAGGAGTTGAAAGAGGATGACATACCTTGTGAGGTTGACCTCATTTCTCAGGAGATGTGTATCAGAGATGGGAGATAATTAGTTGGTTTTGAAGAGGTTTTTTCACATGGGTCACCTACTGAGATGCAAATCATTTCTCAGGAGGTGTTTTTGAGTGATGTTGGGCAGATTTGTACAACAAATGTTGGGGAATACTCTGATGAGGATTCAACAATTGACCTTGGTAGTAGGAGTCACGAGGTAGCACTTCAACCTGATGTGGATGTTTTTTCATGTGAGTCACACCATTTGACATGGAAACTGAAGGTTCACGAGGACATGCTTGTGGCAGCCATGAGACACCTCGATGACACACATACATTGGTGGATGGTTTTTGTTGGAGGGCCACTATGGTGGAGAACAACTTGGGAGGAGATCTTTCCCTTGCAGATTTGATTACACTCAAGGAGGCCCTAGTAGTGACTAGATATAACTACCTACACCTTCTCACAGATAGGGATTATATTCTCGCAATGTGTGGTGTGAACTAGGGTGCATTGGAAGGGAAAGAGAATGAGTTAGATAGACTTACCTGTGATATGGTGAAGACACATGACTAGTTGGAGAGCACACAGATGGTCCTTCAAAATTCTGAGTTATCGGTAGAGAAACTTCGGGAGGAGTTAAGTTAAACATCTCTTTCATCAATTTCAGTAGACAATCAATCATATACATTAGCCTTCTCTCATAAGGTTGTCAGTGACATTTTTGGATTGATGGAGGAGCCTCATGTGATGGGTGAGCATGAGGGGCATTTACACTTGTAGGAGAATTTAGGATTTTTGAGGATACACATGTGTTGTAGGAGCCACCACCGTTTGTGAGCTCCTTGATCGCTCATGATGAGACGATTGAATATACACTCATGGATTATAGAGACATGTACATTTTAGGTGAGGACACATCAATTTGGGATCCGGGGTTAGTTGAAACCCATGATGAGTACGCATCTATATAGGATCCAGGGTCAGTTGATACTCATGAGTCGGTTGATACAGGGGTACATCCAGGATACAAGATGGTACTGAAGGACATAGGAGTATGCACTGGTATAAAGGGGAATACAATGATGGATAGTAGTTTGTAGTTACATGCAAAGGTGTACAATGGTGCACATGGTGAAGCATTGGAGTGCAAGGTAGAGACATACTTGATGGAGCATGGAGTTTCCAGTGGAGAGCGTTCTGCTTTGTTGTCGAAGTGCGTGGATTTTGGAGATCATATCATCAATAGCCATAGTACCTGTGATGATGCAGAGAGTAGGGTTGACCATCATTGTGAGGAGACACCTTTGGATGCATATGATGGCATGGGGGAAACATGGAGTCTGAGTGACTGCTCAGATAGTACACCAATGTGCATGGATGAGTTCTTGGTCATACCCTTGGGATTGACCAATCTATGTGACACTTTCCAGTCAGGCATATAGTCATGGAGGTGTCTACTATCGTTCCTTGATTCTCTCATAAGGTACAAAATGACATGGGAGGATTATGTGAGGAAGTTAGATGAGCTCCAAGCCGTTGTATATATGACAAAGATTCTCCATTTGGGGCATGTGGACAATGCGCAGGTTGACAGAGGTAGATTAAGGGACGACATGATCTACTATAGAGATGGCCCACATTTAGTCTCTTAGTCCACATTTAGGGAGATGGTCATGAGGGTGACATATGATACATCTTGGGTATGGAATTCTGAGAATTTGTATAAGTTTGAGGCACCACATGAGACAGGGCTATTTTTTAGTGGGGTGTCTAAAATACAGGCTTTGCCTGCATACATTGTCAGGAGTGAGGATGGCATATTTTTCTGTGCAGATTGGCAACAATAGGGCACATTGATAGACACATAGTTGATTCCTAGTATATGGTTTTCATTAGTTGGTGTCATACAAGGCTCAATATATTGGCTTAGCTGGATTTCAAAAATTATGAATATGGTACAACATCAGTTAGTGAGAAGTGGAAGTGGTGGAATTTCAAATCTGTTATGGGATTTGAGGATTTATTTGGTCGATATGTTTCTTCACTTCTTGATGGAGTGGGTTGTGCCAACAAGCAGTCTACTTCATTCTTGTATTTTCATGAGGGGGATTGTTGGGATTCATTCTATATGGAGACACAAGTTCTCTCTTTTGGTACCCAAGATCAAGTATTGCGGTGGATTTGCAGACTTTGGTTCCGCAGGGACACCTTTATAAATTATGCTTTTTGATAGAGTGCCCAACATTTACAAGTATTTTAGCATGGGATTCTAGGAGTGGGGAATCCAATATGTGTACATTGGGAAGAAAATCACGGTCAAAGTGGTGCGACGTTAACATGATGATCCATTTCGGATATTAGTGTGGGACTCGGGCTTATAGGGCTGGGCATTTCATTGACTAATAGAGGAGAGTGGATCCTTGGAGGGGGAAATCATTCAGATTTTCCATTGAGATTCAGTTTTGGGGAGAGTGGTTCACTTTTTAGTGATTCATTGAGCTCTTGTAGCTCCTCACTTTGGCGACCGTATGTTTGTCCAGAGGAGGCCATGTTTGGCTTCGATTGGTCATGGAGTTTAGGATCCTTTTCTAAAGAGGCTGAATGTTACTTTCAGGAGTTCTCTCATGATTTGTGTGAGAGTGGCTCCCCAGTAGAGCGATTCGTTGAGGGGTTGACTGAGTTTTTGTAGTACCATGTTTCTCTACCCATCAGTAAAATTCAAGAGGAGAATTTTTATGTTAGTACCTTGCCAGACAATGAGTTGAGAGGAGGATGCTTCACATCTTCCAGGTTGGTTTGGGACCCATGTATCATGTTTAGTTTCAGTTGGGTTTATTTGGCAGAGTGTCAAGGTTTGATGGGATTTATTGAGGACAAGCAATCTTTGGAAAGGGAGGACTGTCATGTCGCCCTTTTTGGATTCCCTTATTATGCGGTTAGAGTCACTTCATGAGGCTTGAGTCAACCAAGTGAGAGGGGTGAGACTATGTCATTAGTGAGATCAAAGGGTTTGGATGCGTTTTATGGGGCCCAACTTAGTGTATTTACCATTATTCATCACCGAGATCATTTCCACACAACTTGTTCTTGGTTCTGTTGCATTCTGATGATTTTCGTAAAACATGGTTATTAATGGGCATATTTTAATTAATTACAATCAAGGTACTATTTGGATCTTATTTCTTGGTGAAATACCTTAGTGTAATAGCTCGTTGGAATTGGGGCAAAAATATATGCAAGATGGGATGGTGAAAAGTGACTTTCAGTGGCCGGAGAAATCATAAAGGTGAATTAATCACTTTTTGGGGTAAAAAGGTTCATTAAATTAATAAAGTGATTTTATGAGAAAATATTAAAGATGAATTAAAAGTAACTTGAAGGAGAAAAAAGTTAAGATGGGTATCAAAGAGAGATAGGGGATGATATTCTCTCATTATTGATTATTTGAGAATTATAAACAGGTTTTAGAGAGAAAGAAGTCGACCTTCTATTGTTTTATTGATTTTTGGAGGAAACCACCTGTAACACCCTAGGTTTTGAAACCCATTTTAAATAATGTATTGTTACAACGCTGAGAGGCCAGGGTGCCCAAACAATTATTAAAGGGCTAGTATGCCCAAGAAATGTAACGTTTTGATCATTATTAATAATAAACACATTGTTGGTTGTTAGACAGACAAGGAATAGAGTTATAGGGGGCTATGATTCCACAAAAGAGGGGGATTGAGGTGATACATGTTTATTCATATTTTAATTACCATTTTTTCTTAAGGGAGGGGATCGATTACATGAGCTTCTTGGGGAAGGCCATGAGGTTCTTGATTCCTCACGAAGTTACGTAAACCCGCTTCTGGTCTGATGAGGGGGTTTGACTGATGGATTGTTCATTGATTTCATGTAAGTTCATTCATTTCCCTCACGCACTTTCATGCACCCACTTACCCATCCATTGATCCATCCCTCATCCGCATCTTCACTTGGGAAAGGGAACCAAACTGCTGAATAATTAGCCACGGGATAGTTGGATGTGATGGTCGCTGGTGCAATCCAACCATGACCTGGGGCCTGCATGTCTGAGATGCATCGTCCTGTGCCTTGTTTTTTCTCACAACTACGAGTCCTGAGAGTTCCAGCATTGAGATTCTGGACCAGCTGTGCTGGAGGCCCTGGAAAAAGGAGAAGGACTGCCTGAGGGACTGCGTGGCAGAGAAGGGTAGAGGTCCATTCTCTTGGGCTGTACAGGCTGGGTAGAAGAGAGTTGGGTACTTGGATTGTTGTGGGTGCTAGGAAACCTATGAGAGCTTGAGATCTGACTGGTTTGGGAACCCAAGTACACTCTGGAACTGTCCTTGTGGATTCATATCCCTGGCTTGGGGGTGACACTACTATTGATATTTGGAGTAGTGGTTTCTACGATTGGGTGGAACGTCCTTGGTATGCAACCAGTTGGTGTCGCATTTTTATAAAGATAAGTGCTCTCTGTTGTGATATTATTATCTGTGTATGAATGTATTCCATTGTGTATTTTAATTATCATTTAACTAAATATTAGATTATGCATGCTTGCTGGATATTGTTGTGCATGTCGCTAAATCTTGTATCTTATGCGTTCTTATTAATTAAAGAAGGTATCAATAAGAGTAGGAAGTCCAAGGGTGGGATTGTAGGTAGGATGCCCCAACTTGTGGGTGGCTGGGGATGTTACAGATTGGTATCAGAGCTTCTGGTTGAAACATCGGGCCGGTATTGGCCGGGTTTGTTGGTCAGAGTCTCGTGGTTACATATATAATTTTGATCATGGAGTTGAAAAGCTCAGGAGGAATGGAGTTGTTGAATATATGCAGGAGTTAGATCACCAGAGACCCGTTGTAAGGGTTTTGAAGGATCGTGACCATCCCCTTTGAATTCGGGAGCGATCGCCACTGTAGGATAAAGAGAGATCCGGGATCGTTGGATCGGAGGACAGGTGAACTTGGGTCGTCCGATGAAAAGGAAGCAAGGGTTAAGGTCACCACCATTAGATCCCATTGGAGAGAGAGATCAATGGACAACCAACATTGCAAGGAACCAAGTTGCATGGGATATAATTCCTCGAGGTGGTATCGCAATCCAAACCACAGTTTCACCGAGGGGTTATGTGTCAGCATTAAGAGAATTGCAGGGAGAAAAGTGGGTTACTCTAAACTGCCGATGCGTGCCCCCGCAAATTGAAAGGAAGTAAGTGATGTGACATGTTAAGGATCTAACATCGAAACTTCGTATAGTTGAAGTAGTTTGGGTCCGACCATCGTCAAGGAGAGACAGGTGGAGCGAGATCCAAAACTCTAGGAGTTTGTGGATGAGGAGGAGGTGAAACAGCCTAAGAAGATCCTGATTGTCGATCACCAAGAGGTATGTGTCAACAGATCAGTAACTCTGAAGAAATATGTTCGAGAGGTTTTCAGTTGACATTTGAAACTCCCGAAGCTTGGAGAGACGAAGATCCGAAGTAAATCTCGATCATCCGATCATCCAAGTTAGATCTTGCTAGATCATCCAGAGTAAATCTTAAGCGTGAGATCGTCTGAGGTAAATCTGGGCCATCTGATCCAGAAGAGGCATGGAATAAATCTGTGGATTTTGGGTGAAGGCCCAAAGTAAGCCTCAACCTTCTGATTCAAGAGGAAATGCGACAGAATCCTATGTACTTTGAGGAGGTTTGAAGTTTGAGATTTCTGAAACCCGAAGAACCGAAAGGATCTCAGCCATTGATTGGCCGAGAGCCACATCTCACCAAATCCAGGACTTCGGATAAAATCCAGTGGGGCGAGATAAGTTTTGAAATTTGAGATTTTCGAAGTCCGAAGACCCGAAGTAAGCCTCAACTATTAGATTAAGGAGGACACATGGTGCAAAACCATGGACTCTAGGTGAAGACCCAAAGTGAATCTTAGTCGTCCGATCCAGGAGGACACATGGTGACAGATTGGCCAGTTTGGTAATTTAGATTTTGAGAGAATTGGAAGTGTGCTAGTATGGAAACTCCCGAAGTCCCAAAGCCCAAAGATCTGAAGTGATGGGGCATGATGACGTCACTTGGAGGTGATGTGGATCTTATAACTCCCGAAGTGATGTGGATATTGGAACTCCCGAAGTGACATGGCTTGTGGACGTCACCTGGCATGATGTGGACACATGGGATGTGTACCGAGTGTCAGTAAGTTTTGGGCATTTGGAGTATTACAAAGTCAGTTAGAATGTGACACATGGCATCAACCTGATTTGGCCATGTGTTCACTTCCAGTATTTCACCACGTGGCGATAGATCGTGTAGTCCAAAGACTGGGCACTCCAATAAGGAAAATATGTGACATGTTGCGTTGGGTCAAAAACTCTCAAAGGATGGAGTGCATATTGACCGTTGATTCCAGAAGACACACGTCGAAGGATGGTTGACTTCGGGTGAAAGCACTCCGGGAGAAAGTGAAGGAGGAAGATTTGAAACTTGCGAAGACAGAAGAGCCGAAGCAATTCACAGCCGCTCATCTATGGGAGGACATCTATCGACAAATCATGAAATCTGGGTAAAATCATTCTGGGAGGAGGCAAGCGAGGAAAGTTGAGACTCCCGAAGTGTGGAGTCCCGAAGTGGATCGATCGTTGATCGTGAAAGAGGATGAGGACTGTTGATCCATTCCTGGATGAAAGTTCTGAAGTCCCGAAGCTCTAGAAAATCTCTTTTTTAGCTAAGCACAAGGTCATGGCCGTGGTCATATGTATATTGAGAGCTGAGGGAAGGAGGGATAAGGGCCGAATTGGTGGTCTTCAAGATAGTAAAGTGCCAAGGAAGGATTTAGCTGTGGTTTTTAGTCGTGGTCACCTGGGGAGGTGGTTTGAAGGAAGCGCCTGTGCAGGATAAAAATCTATGTCAGCCAAGGATAACATGACACTGCTATTTTCAGAGAATGGGGATATGATCTCCATGAAAAAAAAAAAAGAGACCTGTAGCATGGTTTGGAAATTTTGTTTATCATATGCATAATTATAACAAAATGGTTTCTTGCACATTTTGAAGAATTAAGGGGCTTCAACACATCAACTCAGGATGTGTATTGAGGAAATGGAAGAAGGCGAGGGAGCCTCCTGTCAAGATAAGGAGGTCGAAGGCCAGAATACCAGAGTTGGTAATGCAGAGACAAAGTCCTATGGATGCAAGGGAAAATGAGAGCAGGAAACGCTAATAGAAACGATAAGAATCCTGAAGATGGAAGTGCAGAGCTACAAAGAAGACAATGAGAGACTGATGAGAGAGAAAATTTAGATAAATGCTCGAGTGTTGTAGAGCTTAAATCATTTGCAGAGACAAACGAATAAGGGATCAAACTCAAGACAAGAAGAAGAAGGAAGGTTCCATGGAAGAAGGGATGATCGTGGAAGAGATAGTTATTCTAGAAGTGCTAGTAGAGCTCATGGAAACCACTCACCTCCTTACTTAGAAAGAAATTTTTATGCATTGGATGATCCTGTAAGAAGTCCAGAGGTGTCTCCTGTCAGACACCAAAGAAGGAAACAAGAGGTATATAGTTTTCAAGGAGAGATGAGTAACCTCAAGCCACCTTCCTTTGAGGGTGAAAGAGAAAGGGAAGATGATTTTGAAGCATCGTTTCTTGGGCTCAAGAGATATTTTCGGTTGCATAACTAATCGTCCAATCTAGAAGCCAGGATTGGCACCTACCATTTACATGGGAAAGTTGAAATGTTGTGGGACCAACTGAAGCAAGTGGAACATGTTAATGGAAGTAGGATCACTTGGAAGCAATTCAACAAATACTTCCATAAGGAGTACCTCTCAGATCATTTCTATGACAAGAAAATGCAAGATTTATTTGAACTAAGATTGGGAAGCATGACTATGGCAGAGTACGAGAAGAATTTCTTGGGATTGTTAAAGTATGTCAGGTTCATTGGTGATGAGAAAGTGAAAATACAAAGATTTCTAAGTGGAATGCCAACCTTTTATAAGGAAAAGATCAAGTATGATGAGCCAAAGAACTTGATTGAAGCCATTAGAAAGGTAAATACCTGTATGAGCAAGGCCAGGGGAGATAATCTCTGCAGAAATCTTGGAAGGACAAGAAAAATGCATAGTCTGATCAGAGGAGGAAAGGATTCAAACCTCCCTTCAATAGGAATGAGCCTAATAGAAATCATCAAGATCAGTATGCTAAGAGGGATTTCAAGAAAGAAGATTCCTTGGGAAAAAGGGGAAGACCACCAATCCAATGTTGGGGATGCAAGGAAGATCACCTGTACAAGGATTTCCCACACAAAAAGGACAAATTGAATACTATGCACAACATCCAAGATGCTACAACGATCAAAGATATGGGAAGAATCTATGTAGCTTTAAATGATCGACAAGCATAGTACCAATCCAATATGATCAACGTGGCTGTAATTTCTAATTGAATATGACTTCGATATCAAGCATATCAAGGGAAAGGAGAATAAAGTTGCCGATGCACTTAATAGAAGAGTGCAACTCATGCATGCTATTGCTGTCGGTATGCATCAATCAAACTTGAAGAGAAGAATTTTAGATGATCTTGTTACAGATCAACATTACCTACAGGTAAAGGAAAACTTACAACAAGGAAATGTACAACAGAAAATAAAGGAGTCTGAGATAAAGGAAGACAGATTACTCATGCAGAAAAATAGAATCTATGTTCCTAGTTTCGAAGAACTGAGGAATTTGGTACTGAAGGAAATGCATGATGTTCCTTATGCTGGACATCCTGGTTACTAGAAAAAAATTACAGCAGTAAGAAGCTATTTCTTTTGGCCTGTAATGAAGAAGGATGTTGCCGATTACATCACTCGATGTATGGAATGTCAGAAGGTGAAGGTTGAGCATAGGCACCCAGTGGGTTTGCTACAACCATTTCCAAATCCAGAGAAGAAATGCTAAGTGATCACCATGGATTTCATCACAAGATTACCCAGAACGAATAAGAAACATGATTCAATCATGGTGGTGGTTGACAAATTAACAAAGGCTGCTCATTTTGTGCCTATGAAGACAACACATACAACGACAAATATTGCAGAAATTTTCATAAATGAAATTGCTAGGTTGCATGGGATACCTAGGACAATTGTCTCGGATAAAGATACAAAGTTTACCTCCAATTTTTAGAGGGGATAGTTTAAAGGATTTGTCACAAATATAAACTTTAGCACTGCATATCATCCCTAGATAGATGGGAAAACAGAGAGGGTTAATCAAATAATTGAAGACATGCTGAGAATGTATGTGATGGACAATCCATCTAAGTGGGAAGATTACTTACACTTGGTTGAGTTTTCATATAATAATGGGTATCAAGCTTCATTGAGAATGAGCCCATTTGAAGCCTTGTATGGTAGGAAATACGATACTCTAGTAAGCTGGGATAACCCAACAAATAGAGTGGTACTTGGGATGGAGTTGCTCAAGGACATGGAAGACCAGCTGGTTAAGATCAAGCAGAATTTAAAGGCAGCTCAGTATAGACAGAAAATTTATGCAGATAAGAACAGGACAACTAGAGAATTTAAATTAGGGGAGCATGTAGTTTTGAAAGTGAAGCCCAAGAAAAGCTCATTGAAATTGGGTAGTTGTACAAAGCTGGCAACCAAATTCTGTGGTCCATTTGAAATATTGTACAGAACACGGCTAGTTGCATACATGCTTGCATTGCCTGCTTCCATGAATGTGCATAATGTATTTCATGTATATTTACTAAAGAAATATGTACATGACCCTAACCATGTTATTAATTGGCATCTGATTCAGGTAGAGACAGATGGAGACTTTCAGGTTCAGCCAGTACGAGTATTGGACAAAAAGGTAAAAATGCTCCGGAATCAAGTTATAGAGCTGGTAAAAGTTTAGTGAACCTGCTACAGTCCTGAAGATGCTACCTGGGAGCATGAATATGCCATGCGGGCAGAGTACCCACAACTTTTTGAATAAATTTGAGATTTTGATCTCTATTTTGTATATGCACCAAGGACAGTGCCAAAATAAGGGGGAGGGGATGTAACACCCCAGGTTTTGAACCCCATTTTAAATAATGTATTGTTACAATGCTGAGAGGCCAGGGTGCCCAAACAATTATTAAAGGGCAAATATGCCCAAGAAATGTAATGTTTTGATCATTGTTAATAATAAACACATAGATGGATGCTAGACGGACAAGGACTAGAGTTATAAGGGGCTATGATTCCATAAGAGAGGGGGCTTGAGTGGATAAATGTTTATTCCTATGTTAATTACCCTTTTTTCCTAAGGGAGGGGATCGGTTACGTGAGCTTCTTGGGGAAGGCCAGGAGGTTATTGATTTCCCATGAAGTTACTTAATCCCACCTTTGGTCTGATGGGGGGGTTCGACTGATGGCTTGTTTTCTGATTTCCTATAGATTCATTCATTTCCCTCACACACTTTCATGCACCCACTTACCCATCCCTTGATCCATCCGTCATCCACTTCTTGGCTTGGGAAAGGGAACCGAACTGCTGAAGAATTATCCATGGGATAGTTGTCTATGATTGTCGCTGGTGCAATCCAACCATGACCTAGGGTCTACATGTCTGAGATGTGTCGGCTTGTGCCCTGTTTTTTCTCACAACTACGAGTCCTGAGAGTTCCAACATTGAGATTCTGGACCAACGGTGATGGAGGCCCTGGAAAAAGGAAAAGGACTGCATGAGGGACTCTGTGGCAGAGAAGGGTAGAGGTCCATTCTCTTGGGCGATACAGTCTGGGTAGAAGAGAGTTTGGTACTTGGATTGTTGTGGGTGTTGGGAAACCGGTGAGAGCTTGATAGCTGACTGGTTTGGGAACCCAAGTACACTCTGGAACCGTCCTTGTGGATTCATATCCTTGGCTTGGGGGAGACACTTCTTTTGATATTTGGAGTAGTGGTGTCTACGGTTGGGTGGAACATCCTTGGTCTGCAGCCAGTTGGTGTCGCCTTTTTATAAAGATAATTTCTCTCTGTTGTGATATTATTATCTGTGTATGAATGTATTCTGCTATGTATTTTAATTATCATTTAACTAAATCTTATATTATGCATGCTTGCTAGATATTGATGCGCATGTCGCTAAATATTGTATCTTATGCGTTCTTATTAATTAAAGAAGGTATCAGAAAGAGTATGAAGTCCAAGGGTGGGCTTGTAGGTAGCATGCCCTGGCCTGTTGGTGGCTGGGGATGTTACACCATCACCCGTGACAAGTTTCAGTGTTGAGAGACACACCCTAGTCATAGAAAGGACCATCCAGGTTCTTCATTGATGTTGGCCCTTGGTTATGTATTAAGGAGGAAAGCGAATATTAAGGAAGAAAGAAAAGAATAAGGAATAAGAAAGATGAATTACGAAGAGCACAGAGGGAACACAAACCGAGGAAGGGTCGCAGTGGTTAAAGAAGCAGAAAAGAAGGAGTGAAGTAAGGAAAAACGATCCATTGAAAGAGAAGATAAAGGAAGACATATCAACAAAGAAGATGGATCGTGGACAGGTCAACAAGTGAAATAAGCCGCCAATGATCACTTTAGAGAACCACACGAAAAAGAAGGAAGAACAGATTGGCGAAGCCCTTAAGATGCAGGTTATGTGGGACCTAGGGTTTTGACACCTAGGGTTTTGGAATCTAGGGTTTTGACAACTAGACTTCAGTCTAAGGTTGTCTGAGAGTCATTTAATGTATAAATAAATTTCTAGAAGAGTCGAGAGGGTTGGTTAATGGTTATGATCATTGTTGTTGTGTGAGAGAGAAGTGATTGTGTTGTAAGAACATTCTTGTATTCTAGATCTTCAGTTGGGTGCGAAGATCAACCCTCCAACTGGGTGCACATGGAGGGGAGAGAAAGAGAAAGATAGAAAGAGATCTGCAACTAAGTGCGCAAATAGAATTGTATGTTTTCATCTAATATATCAAGAAACAAAGTTCCGTGGACATATCCCTAGGGAGAGGGTGAACCATGTAAAATTGTTGTTCTCTGTGGTTGATGTTGTGTTATTTTCTCTCTGTTATATTGTTATTGCATGATTGTTAGATCAGATATATAACTTCGTGAAGTAATCATAATATTGTTTAGCATAACTAGGTTATCTGCGTTGTTGTTCTAGATTCACTTTGCATTTCCTTTGGTTGTAGACACCTGTGTCCTACAACCCCCCTATTGCTACTTTGGGTGATACCTCATCTGCTTCGCATGGGTTTTCGAAAGGGCCAATAGTTAGGGTTTGTTGGTGCACTTTTAGAGTTGAACCCTGGGTTTTCCCCTGTGCCAACAAATGGTTCCATTGCCGGGGTCGAGATCTTCTTGAGGGAATGTCAAGGTGGTTTCCATCAAAGACAAAGATTCATAAGTGGATAGAAGAACAAGAAAGGGACTTCGTCGAAGCTCAGAACAAGAATCCTAACATTAGTACAGAAGACTGGTTGGGAAGTTACATCTTTACTGACGTGCACAAGATCTTCTTTGGAGGATTTCATAAGGATTTGTACGAGTGGTTAGCCAGACTAGCATACACTCAGTTTGAAATCAGATCTAGACCACCTGTGGTTTGGACGTCGACGCTGATCAAGAAGGCCAAGAGAGTTGATAACATTGTGTCTAGAGTAGTATATCTCTGGTTTTATAACACTATTGGAGGGTACATTACTGAGTTTTCTATTGAAAGAGTAGAGTCATATGTCGAAGCAGAGAGATATTTCTTTAAGGGACCTAGAGGAAAGTTTCTACACTTTTTGAAGTTGAAGATCAAGATGCTATTTCATGAGAGGAATATCTTGAGATACAGTAATCGGTTAGATTTTAAGGCTAATGTTAAAGAATTTAGACAACGATAGTGACACAGAGGTTGGATACACGTGCAGTGGGAGATCATTCAGACAAGTTCCTCTTGCGAACCTGTTTAAGAAAAATTACGGAGACGAGGGATTCGACAGTGGAGAAGAAACAAATCTATCGGACGAAGAGCATTCAGAATCCACAAGGGCAAAGGAAGTAGAGATTGAAGGACTTCGATGAGGAGAACCAAAAACTTTAGGGACTGTGCCTACTGTCGAAGTAAGTATTATTACTCCTCCTGTTGTTTTAGCAACATTAAGTAGCCATAGTAAGCAGAGTAATCAGAGCACTCAAAGAACTGCTACAAGCAATTTAGTACATACTCAATCAAGAAATCGAGAAAAGTCCATGGAAGATTAAATGAGGTTACCTATCTTTAGAGAAGATGGATATTAAGATCTTGATCAACACTGGTTCTTATGTGAAGCTATATGGAGCATTAAGAAAGTCACCGACAAAACTGTCAAGAGCGTTTAGTTTAGTACTACCGTAAGGGACCATGCTCTGAGCTGGTACATGAAGTTTTCTTCAGTATCTGCACAACCTAAACTGATGAATGACATTAAGATTGCGTTGAGTGTGTAATTCAATAAACCTAAGTCGGAGTCACAATGCATTACATAGTTGAAGGAAATCAAACAGAGGGTAACTAAACTTGTTTGGGAGTTTGATCAGAGGTTTAAGACCCTGACAGACCATTTGAGTTTTCAGATTCCATACGAACAAAATAAGGAATGGTTCATCGCTGCCCTCCTACCACATATCAGAGTTCCTCTGATGTAACAAAAAATCACTTCACAGGATGAAGCATTGGAGATTTCCATGAAACTAGAAACAACCCCTGTAGGAGAATCCAGTCCAGGTATGACCCAAATCTTGAACCAATTAACCAATTAATCTTTACAGGTTGAAGATATGAAGAATGACAAAGGGAAGGAAAAAATAGAAGACATTTGGTGTATCATATGTAAATCAGAGGGCCATGACAAAGAGAACTATCCTTTATTTAATGAATACTTGGCCTCTGGAGCCCCTAATCCTTTGGATCAGGCTACCTTACCCTTGTGCGAGGTATGTAGAACTAGACATCACCTTGGTGAATGTTATTATATGCAGAAATATGTCCAAACACCCACCAATATTTATTTCACATTTTGTAAATCTGTGGGCCATGATGAGAAGGACTATAGGGCTTATGATCTCATGCATGAAAGGTCAAGGGATAAATATAGGATTCAAGGAGAGATGCAGTCAGAAGGAAACACTGTGCAATTAAATTCCCCAGGAAAAGGAAACTTGAACCCTCATGGTGGTTTCAGAGGAAGAGGTCGAGGAGGAGGCATGGGTCGAGGTCGAGGTCAAATTATTTTCTATAACTACGCCCAGGCATGTCATTTTGCAAGGGATTGTCATAACCCTTGTACTACTTGCAACTAATGTAACTCATTTGAAAATCTCATTGAAGATTTCCCAATATTATTAGCCAAACTTCAGGAGAGATGAGGTGGAAACCAACAAGTACAACTAATATCAGCTGAACCTCGTGGTGAGGATCCCAGAGTTGTTGTTATTACTAGAGGAGGTGTTGTTATGGGAGAAGATAAAATGACTCTAGTAAAGACTACAGAGGGACGTTTGAAGAAGCAAGAAGAGAATTTGTAGGAGAACATGCTTCTTCATCTAGGGCACAACCAGAAGTAAGAGAATGTGACATGCCTCTGACATTTGATCAGTCTGCCTCGCCTGGGCAGGGAAAAGAGGTAAATAAGCTTGTAGGTTTCTTGTATACGTGTATTGAGTTGATTATAGATGAAAGAGTTCTGCAAGAAATACAACACTTGATAAGACAATATGGGATAGGAAGGGTAAATCCTTTGTTGAATAGAGTTGTGAATAAAGTATCTAGAAAAAGGAGGACAAACAAGGAACTACACCTTAATGCTTAGATTGGAGACTACAACATAGATTATGTGGTCCTCGACTTAGGATCAGAAGTTAATGTTATGATGAAGTAGACCTAGGCATTGATGGGAAAACCTAAGTTTATTTACTCTCCTATTAGGCTTAGTATGGCTAATCAGCAGGCGGTGAGCCCCTTTGGAACACCGGAGCATGTCCCTGTGGACATTGACGGGGTAAGGATGTTTGCAGACTTCTAAGTGATTGAGATTGTTTAGGATAACTGTCCTTATCCTGCACTGTTGGGTATCGATTAGGATTTCAACAATTCGACTGTTGTTGACCTAAAAAAGAGAAGAATGGCATTTGAAGGTGACAGCCTTAGGGTCATTGCACCTCTTGATCCCGATGAAGGTCACAGATACACATAACCTATAAGAGAAGAAGACCACACCTATGAGATAGAAAATATCTACAAACTGACAGCAAGACAACATGATTACATTAATCCTATAGAAGATGGAAATTTAAGCTGGCAAAGTGAAAGTGCATGCTCATCAAATTTAGAAGAAGTGTTGGAGAATTTGCAGAACATAATTTAGGAAGTCTCTACGTGGAGATGTGCCAAATTAACCAGGGAAATTCGCTGGATTGACACATAAGTAAGTAATCATCCCACATTTGATGGTTTAAATCATTTAGAGACCTTTTTATTGGAATTTGAATGAATTGTACTAGTACAATAGAGGTTGTTAGCACTAGATGAAGCATTGAAAGCAACACCAGTGAGATGGTGGGGAACACACAAGAAGCACATCACGGAGTGGGTACAATGTCGCACATTGTTGACAGTGCACTTTTCAGACCAAGTTGAAGGTTGCGAAGTTTGGTACACATGTAATATTTTCCCTAAGGACCATGTGCAAAGTTGTGAGGAAGCCTAGAGTAGCATTTTTAAAGAACAATGGGTGCATAAGTTCATTAACACTTTGGATACTACGCTTATCAACTGGTATCTTCAAGAAGAACTACGCTTAGCCACTTCAGATTGGTACGACATGACTCATAACTTTATAGCTACGTTTTTATTTGAGATTCAGTACCCCACATTAGATCAGGCTCTACAAATTGTAAGACAAAAGGTCTTCGAGGAGGCACCTAACCTCCCTTTTGAGCAAGAAGAGGATGAATGGACTGCACCTCTTCAGAAATTACAGGGTTGTTATAATATTAATGCTGATGAAGATGATGATCCTAGGAATGTGAACACCATAGAAATTGAAGGACAGAGGGACATAGAAGGGCCAGGCATTGAATTACCTTTTATTGGGCAGCCTATTAAAATTAAGAAGGTTAATAATGGAACAGAGCAAGCACCTAAGTTGGAAAATGTTGGAGATTATTGGGATGATGCTACTATTGATAAGATTACAAAATTATTTCATGAATATCAGAACTTGTTTCCAACCAAGTTCACAGACATGAAGGGAATTAAAGGGCCCATGGGGGAAATGAAGATTCCTTTGAAACTAGATGCAAGGCGAGTCAACCAGAGACCTTACAGACTAAATCCCAAGTATAAGCAGAAAGTTAAGATGGAATTAGATAGAATACTAGAAGTAGGAATCATAGAACCTGTTGAAGAATCCGAATGGATCAACCCTATTGTGGTACAAGATAAGAAGTCAGGAGAAATCACGATCTGTGTAGATTTAAGGAAACTAAATGATGCATGTTTACATGATCCATTTGCTACACCATTTACTGATGAGGTTCTAGATAATGTAGGAGGACAAGAAGTTTACTCCTTCATAGATGGATTTTCAGGCTATCACGAGATCAGAATTGCTAAGTAGGACAGACATAAGACCACATTTTCAACACAATGGGGTTCTTTTCAGTACAATGTGATTCCTTTTGGTTTGAAGAATGCACCAACCATATTTTTCATTTAAGGACTTTTTACATAAGTGTCTGGAAGCATATTTTGATGATTGGACTGTTTTTAGCCTATTGAAAAATCATATTGGAATGTTTTAGGCAATGTCACATTGCCTGAACCTGAAGAAGTGCATTTTCCTCTCACCTTTTGGAGTGTTGTTAGGACACATTGTATGTAAGCAAGGGTTGTTGGTAGATACTTCCAAGATTTCTATCATTGTCGATCTATCCCCTCCTACTTTAGTTAGATAGCTACGCACTACATTAGGACACACTGGGTACTGCATAAAGTTCATCAAGAGCTACACACAGATAACAACACCCATGGAAAAGCTATTAAAGAAAGACAATCAGTTTCAATGGACAGAGGAATGCCAATAGAGCTTCGACACACTAAAGAAAAAAATGTTTACTGCGCCTATTTTGGTTTTCCCAGATTGGAGTAAGGAATTCCATGTCCATGTCGATGCTTCATCCATTGCATTAGGAGCAGTCTTAGAACAGCTAGGAGTAGGAGATGTTGACCACCCTATAGCCT
Organism: Picea engelmannii; assembly: GCA_009831015.1. Lineage (NCBI taxonomy): Eukaryota > Viridiplantae > Streptophyta > Pinopsida > Pinales > Pinaceae > Picea > Picea engelmannii. Next base: position 2,575 of record ML808161.1, on the reverse strand, counting down.
TTTCTAGCAGGAAGATTTCTACAACTGAAATAAATTATACTACCACTGAAAGAGAAGGCTTAGCCATGGTTTATGTGCTGCAAAAGTTTAGACACTACTTGTTGGGAGGACATTTTAAGATGTTCACTGATCACTCCACATTGAAATACTTAGTTAACAAGCCAGTGTTGGGGGGAAGAATATGCAGATGGCTATTATTATTTCAGGAATATGATTTTGAGATCGTGGTCAAGCCAGGAAGTATGAATAAGGGACTTGACCACTTATCTCGGTTGGAACATAGAGAGGAAGCTACCCGTTTGTATGATACATTACCATATGCCTAGTTGTTGGGCATCATAAAAGTTGATGATCACTTCACCGAGATAGTCAAGTTCCTGTCTACAGAAATGGCACCTCGTGAATATACAGTCATTCAGAAAAACATTTGGTAGTCCACACTACATATTTTCAACTTATAGCTGGATAGATATATAATATGGGACCATATGAGATCTTGAGGAGATGCATTATGGAGGGAGAAAGACCACCGATTCTTGCAGAAGCACATGAAGGCATCACAAGAGGACATTATGCAGGGAAAGCAACAATGCAGAAGGTTCTCAGAGATGGCCTCTGGTGGCCCACTTTACACAAAGATGCTAAGGACTACTACAAAGCCTGTGATGTATGCCAAAGATTAGGGAAGCCTTCCAGAAAGGATGAGATGCATTTATCACCTCGGATAACTTTACAGGAATTTGAGAAATGGGCCATTGACTTTGTGGGACTTATCAACCCTCCAAGAAAGAACACAGGAGCTTAATACATCATCACTACGACATGGCATTTGACCAGATGGGCAGAAACAAGAGAAGTTAAAGATTGTAGTGCAACTATAGTTGCGTAGTTCATATTTGATGATATCATAACTAGATTTGGATGCCCGAAGATCCTTATGAGTGATCAAGGTACACACTTCATTAATAAAAATATTGAAGCCTTGACTCAGGAATTCGAAGTTCACCATCAGAAGAGCACACCATACCACCCACATGAGAATGGTACAATTGAAGCTTTTAATAATATCTTGGAGATAACGTTGACGAATATTTGCAGTGTGAACAAAGATGATTGGGATTTGAGAATTCCAACAGTGTTATGGGCTTATTGAAATACTTGCAAAAATATGACAACACATAATCCCTTTAAGTTAGTTTATGGTTTGGAAGTAGAGGTACCTATGGAATATTTGGTTACCATCTTAAGAATTGTAGCATTTATAGGCATGGATGACACTGACACTATTCAAGACAGGCTCGCGCAATTGATGGAACTAGAGGAAGACAAGTTTATTGCATGATTTCATCAGCAGGTACAAAAGGAACGAGAAAAGGATTACCATGACTGACATATCAAGAGGAAAACATTTAAGCAAGGAGATTTGGTATTGGTATATGACAACAAGTTCATGAAGCATCCAGGGAAGTTCAAGACACATTGGCTTGGGCCATTCAAAGTTGCCTATGTTACAGAAGGTGGAGTTGCGCAATTGAAGACTCTTAATAGAGAATGGAAGGATGGTTTAGTAAATCAGATCCAATTGAAATTGTTTTATGACAACCAACTGCCTCACAGCTCTCAGTAAAAGAAAAGGAAGAAGGGTCTAGGTACCAAGTGCAGTTGAAATTGGGTACCAGACACATAAAATATAGTCTGCACACGATAGGGAGGGACAAAGCAAAAAGCACAGGCTGCTCCATGCAGTCTGCAATCGAAGTGATACAAAAGGTTCAACCCTGCAGTGACTCGGGACAAGTCATAGGTGACTGTTGGCCCTTGGTTATGTATTAAGGAGGAAAGCTAAGAATAAGGAATAAATAAAATACCAAGGAAGAATAAATATGAAGTACAAAGAGCACATAAGGCACACAAACTGAGGAAGGGTCGAAGTGGTTAAAGAAGCAGAAAAGAAGGAGCAAAGTAAGGAAAAGCGAGTCGTTGAAAGAGAAGATCAAGGAAGACATATCAACAAAGAATATGGATCATGGACAACTCAACAAGTAAAATAAGACACCAACAGACGCTTTAGAGAACCTCACAGAAAAGAAGGAAGAATAGGTTGGTGAAGCCCTTAAGATGCGGGTTATGTGGGACCTAGGGTTTTGGCATCTAGGGTTTTGACACCTAGACTTCGGTCTAAGGTTGTCTGAGAGTCATTTAATGTATAAATAAAGGTCTAGAAGAGTCAAGAGGGTTGGTTAATGGTTATGATCTTTTTTTGTGTGTGTGAGAGAAGTGATTGTGTTGTAAGAACATTCTTGTATTCTGGATCTTCAGTTGGGTGCACAGGGAGGGGAGAAAAAGAGAAAGACAAAGAGAGAAAGAGATATGCAACTAAGTGCGCATATAGAACTGTATGTTTTCATCTAATATATCAAGAAACATAGTTATGTGGACGTAGCCCTAGGGAGAGGGTGAACCATGCAAATCTTGTTGTTCTCTATGGTTGATGTTGTGTTATTTGCTCTATGTTATATTGTTATTGCATGATTGTTAGATCAAATATATAACTTTGCGAAGAAAGCATAATATT
>ML808160.1:101196-116334 GCA_009831015.1 Picea engelmannii | reverse complement strand
CATAACAATCAGCTCAAAAGAAACATGACTGTTGGCTGTTATAAAACAGCAGAAAACTAAAACAAGACAGTGAAAACTTAGAGCCTTTGCTTGGTCAAAGACAGACCAAGAAGGCAAGCTGATAGGACCTGGAATTTTCACAGACATAAGATTTTGAGCCATTTATTGAAGAGAGATAGAGCCTTGCCTTCGCAACACTCTTTTCTTCCTCTTCAATGCTAGCCGTTTTTCTTGTTGAGCTAAGAAGGAGAAAACGCATCAAGGCCTAGTTCCCCTAAACCTTGTTGAGCCGATTTTCCCTACGGTTTGCTTGGTAAAGCCTATTGGGATTTGGGTACCTTGGAAAGTGGTCCCCATGTGCTTATGAGTCTCTAAGCAAAAAGGGGGAAGACTATTACCCTTATACTTTACTTTATGATTCTAATTTCACCTTGACTTAGGAGTTTTAAGTCAAAAGTGAAATATGTCACTTAAGTCATAAAGTGACAAATAATTCATAATGTGGGTGAATTAACAGACATAAAGAAACTAAGGAAAGTGGGTTTCCTTAGTGAGATTTTTGGATGAGATCTCACCCATTGATTAGACTTGGCTAGATCTAATCTAGGCCATTGATCTTTTAGGGTTGGCTCAAGGAGGCTAAAGAGAGGGTAAAGTGAGTTTTGGAGACTCATTCTTCACTTGTGAGTTTTTGGAGAAGAGAAGAGGAGCGCAGATCTTAAGGTGGAGGAGAGCGCACTTCATGAGGGTTTGAGAGAAACCCTTGAGAGCTTGAGGAGAGGCTCTTGTGTTGTTTGAGCTTGCATGGAGAGCATTTCCATGGAGCCATAGCTTATATTTCTTGGAGGGAGCATTTTATATGGAGGAGGGGCGCATCTAGGAGAGGAGGTGCACTTGGATCCTTCATTTGCTCACTGGGAGAGGAGGACTTGTCACCTTGAGATGAGGTTAGATGCATGAGGAGGCTAGAGGGTGAGCGCATGCTTTCATGATGAGAGATATCCAGCTTTAGTCTCTGTTTATTTATGGTGATCATTTCTGCTAGGAGGAAGGCGCACCTATGGAGAGGACTGGCAGCTACATAGTAGCAGATCTGCTTGGAGGATTCGAGCTCTGACAGTTTCAGTGGAGAGGCAGCACAGGAGAGCACATTCCTGTGGAGGGATTTCTTCATTGGGTCACAGATGAGCTAGAGCGCTTCAGTTCAGTGCAGAGGGCAACAAAGGGAGAGGGCGCAAATGAGTTTGGGCACTTCTCTTTCTAGATCTTGTGGCAAGGCTCGTGAGGAGCTTGCTATGTATACAGGTTCATTGTATTTCATTATTTGTTGTATCTCTTGCTTTAATCATCATTATATAGACATATATTCCAAACTGGTTTTCCCCGAGGGGGGTTTATCCAGGGTCATGTTGACCAAAAATACCTGTGTACAAAAATGCATGTGTTAGTCTTTTAGATCTGCTTACTTTCAGCTGTAAGGATCTTTAGGTGTGTTGTATTTATTTTGGTATGCATGTGCTAACTTCTGGTTACTAAAACTACATGCTAGAGCACCCAAAATTGCAAATATAACCATAACAAATCAGCAAGAAGTTTTTGGACTGTTGGCTGTTATAAAACAGCAGCATATACTTTACTTGAAAGTTGAAACTTAGAGCCTAACTGTGGTCAAAGACAGACCCAGTAGGCAAGCTTGATAGGACCTAAAAATCTTCATGGTATCAAAGCTGAGGTGGCTGATTTTTGAGCAGTTTGGACAGCATATGTGTTGGTTGTCATATACATCTTCTTGGCAGACTTTTGTGGACAGCCATTGACTCATTCAGTGGTTGTTAGAGGGCAAATTTTTGTAGAGGACAGTTGGGCGGTTTTTGACACTTGTGGACAACATCTTTTCACACCTGCGTGGACAGGAGTAAGGCTGTAGTTGACGACCTCTTTTCACACCTACTGATTAGGAGTGAGGTCGTGGATTCGCTTGCCTCTTTTCACACTTATGTTGACAGGAGTGAGGCAGCGTTCCTTTGCATTGGGAGCATCAAAGTGAGCRCAGTTGGCAAACATGTCAGTATCTCAAATGCGTGTGGAGGACAGGCTAGCCGGGGCTAGCAATTGGTCGCCTTGGAAGGCGAGGATGGTCATTGTCTTATAGGACCTCGAGCTATGGGACATAGTCGAGGCAGTTGTTCCTCCTATTCCTGTCACTACACCCGTCTTGGTGGCAAAGTTCAGGAAGAGGAACAACAAGGCAAAGAGGATCATTTGTGATGTTGTGAGCGATCACATTATTCCCCACCTGACTGGGAAGACTTTTGCATATGAGATGTGAGCATCTTTGTGCAAGTTGTACGAGAGCTCTAATGAGAACTGGAAGATGGTTCTTCATGACCGACTCAGGGGCATTCACATGCTCGAGGATGAGACGGTTACTTCATTCCTTGGCAGATACACTCAGATCAGAGACGAGCTAGCAGCCGTCGGAGATGTTGTGAACCCTAACTCTTTGGTGAGGCAAGCTATGAATAGTTGCACCAAACCGTGGGGTCCATTTGCACGAGGCATTGTTGCCAGGGAGGTCATGCCTACATGGGAGAGGATGTGGGATGACTTCGTCCAGGAGGAGATTAGGCTTGCAGCCGAGGCAGCAGCAGCAGCAGTAGACAGTTTTTGGTGATGAGGACCTTGCTCTTTGGACAAAGGGCAAGAAGAAGACCGGCCGTGGAGGTCGGCAAGGTCCCAAGTTTGGGGCCCCACCACAGGGAGGAGAGAGCAGCAGCAGCAGTGGGCAGAGGAGACACATGAGCACAGTGAGATGCTTTGCTTGTGGAGAGATGGGTCAATATGCAGGACAATGTCCCAAGAAGAAGAAGCAGTAGGATGTGTTAGGAACGACAGCAGAGGAGATAGAGTTCGAGAAGAAGTTTGCGAGAGAGTGTGCATTCATGACTACTTTATCTGCTATTACACCATCCAGCATTAGTTGGGGAGATAGAGTTGATGAGGACCGACTAACTCACAGCAGTGATTCAGAGGGAGATGATACTCAGTGTCCCTAGACATCTTCAGAGTGGGTGACTGGTCCACCCAGGATAGCTACAGTTTCAAAGCAGTCGAGTAGACAGAGAGATGGTGCTACAACTTCAGTGCATCAGAGGATGAGGAGGAGGAGGAGGAGGGCACCACAGAGGCTTGAGCCTCACATAGCTTCTGATACGGGCAGATCAGGTTCAGGATCCACTTCAGATGGAGGTGACTTGGCAAGAGGCCAAGTTCATGACTCTTGGTGAGAGACCAAGAGAGGGAGACTTTTGGTGAGATGCCAAGAGTAGAGACTCTTGGTGAGAGGCCAGGAGTAGGAGGAAATCCTTGGTGGGAGACCAAGGTGGAGATCTTCGGTGTGATGCCGAGATCTAGGTGATCTTGGATAGATGGAGAGTCGGTGCCATTTATAGATCATACAGATTGAGCAGATCTATGACAGAGAACACTTTCATTGATCAGGGTACAGCGATACTCACTGAGCATATGCCAGGAGGCAACCATGTCCTCTGTAGGAACGGATTGGTGGTGACGAGCACTTTCCTCAGTAAGAGGGAGTGTTGGGATTTGAGTACCTTGGAAAGTGGTCCCCATGTGCTTATGAGTCTCTAAGCACAAAGGGGGAAGACTATTACCCTTATAGTTTACTTTATGATTCTAATTTCACCTTGACTTAGGAGTTTTAAGTCAAAAGTGAAATATGTCACTTAAGTCATAAAGTGACAATTAATGCACAATGTGGGTGAATTAATAGACATAAAGCAACTAAGGAAAGTGGGTTTCCTTAGTGAGATTTTTGGATGAGATCTCACCCATTGATTAGACTTGGCTAGATCTAATCTAGGCCATTGATCTTTTAGGGTTGGCTCAAGGAGGCTAAAGAGAGGATAAAGTGAGTTTTTGAGACTCATTCTTCACTTGTGAGTTTTTGGAGAAGAGAAGAGGGGCGAACATCTTGAGGAGGAGGAGGGCGCACTTCATGAGGGTTTGAGAGAAACCCTTGAGAGCTTGAGGAGAGGCTCTTGTGTTGTTTGAGCTTGCATGGAGAGCATTTCCATGGAGCCACAGCTTCTATTTCTTGGAGGGAGCATTTTATATGGAGGAGGGGCGCATCTAGGAGAGGAGATGCACTTGGATCCTTCATTTGCTCACTGGGAGAGGATGACTTGTCACCTTGAGATGAGGTCAGATGCATGACGAGGCTAGAGGGAGGGCGCATGCTTTCATGATGAGAGATATCCAGCTTTAGTCTCTGTTTATTTATGGTGTTCATTTATGCTAGGAGGAGGGCGCACCTGTGGAGAGGACTGGTAGCTACCTGGTAGCAGATCTGCTTGGAGGATTCGAGCTCTGACAGTTTCAGTGGAGAGGCAGCACAGGAGAGCACATTCCTGTGGAGGGATTTCTTCATCGGGTCACATATGAGCTAGAGCGCTTCAGTTCAATGTAGAGGGCAACAAAGGGAGAGGGCGCACCTGAGTTTGGGCACTTCTCTTTCTGGATCTTGTGTCAAGGCTCGTAAGGAGCTTGATATGTATACAGGTTCCATTGTATTTCATTACTTGTTGTATCTCTTTCTTTAATCATCATTATATAGACATATATTCCAAATTGGTTTTCCCCGGGGGGGTTTTATCCAGGGTCATGTTGACCAAAAATACCTGTGTTCAAAAATGCATGTGTTAGTCTTTTAGATCTGCTTATTTTCAGCTGTAAAGATCTTTAGGTGTGTTGTATTTATTTTGGTATGCATGTGCTAACTTCTGGTTACTAAAACTACATGCTAGAGCACCCAAAATCGCAAATATAACCATAACAAATCAGCAAGAAGTTCTTGGACTGTTGGCTGTTATAAAACAGCAGCATATACTTTACTTGACAGTTGAAACTCAGAGCCTAACTGTGGTCAAAGACAGACCCAGTAGGCAAGCTTGATAGGACCTGAAAATCTTCAAAGCCTTGCTATAGCAACACGTTACCTGCAAAACCTCTTGTCTTAGTCTTATGCAATCTTTTGAGCTAGCTGATTTGCCATTTAAACTAAGGAAGGAGGAGAGAGCACTGAGGCCTAGTTCCCCTATACCAAATTGAGCCTTTGTCCCCTAGGGTTTCATCCTTGAGGCCTTGCCTTAGCAACACCTCAAGGTCTAACCCTCTTGTCCTTAGTCTTATTAATTTCACTTGATCCTTCAACTTTTGTGTCGTCCACTTTTGACTCCATTAACCCTAAAGGTACTAATCTAAAGACCTCCTTTGTCTTGAGTAACTTGATCACAACTTCAAACAAACACTTAAAGCAATTACTAACCTATCTAACCCTAGCCTAAGACTAACCCTACTAACCAATTGTTGCCGTCATCTTTTGCTATAAACATCATTGTGCAGCTGTCGTTTTACTTTAAGCAATTGAATGGTTGTTTAAGGCATTATCTAAATGAAGTGTTAATTGTTACATTGAATGTCGCATTCCTTTAGCATTTATTGAAGAAGTGACATTGTACGTCGTTGCTATTATATAAACATTGACTTTGTCAATATTTATTGCTCAATTGCTTATATATCAGATAGTCATTGAATATATGAAGTACTAACCAAGCGAGTAAGCTTGCATATATACATCTCTTGTTGCTTTGTCTCGGGCAGGTACATCTCTACTTTGGTTACACTTCTCTTTATTAGCTGGTTAGCCGGACTATCTGCTCGGTGGTGACTTGTGAGTGGGGGAATTTATCTCTTAGCCTTCAATCCTTTGCCTTCTCAAAACCCCAGGTCACCGGGGACGTCTCCCCTTGGCTTTACCTCCCTAAACAAAAAGAACCTTCCCATTGAGGTGACATTGGGTGGGATTGGTTCAGTTACGCCAGTTTGTCTCTCTACATCTATCTTTTATCCTAACTACAAACTGCGCGATAACAGTGTGCACAAGTGGCATTCCCACTACATTATCAATCTACTTTTACTATTTTACTTCTCTAGGGTTTTGACCTGTATTAGATGTAGTTAGAGGATATCATTCTTTATGTTTCCCTAGGAAAGAACATGGTTCTAGCATTTGGATATTATTATTTTATGTTTGAGGATTTTAAGCCCTATCTCTATATAAGAAAGGCTCCCTCACATTGTAATGCTCGTTGGAGAATTGGAGAAACTACTCTTGTGTTTGGCTTATACTTAATTTCTTATGAAGGCTATGTGAAGCAAAGGTTTTCTACATATGTGTGGCTGTCCATTAGCTTCATCCTGCTGATTGAAAGATTGCATGGTGTATTTAAAATTGAAATAAAATCTCTCCTTGTTTTATTAGCATGTGCATAAGTAGAGCACCCAGTAAGGGATACAAGTCTGTTAACTTCCAGCCATATAATCTTTCATTCATGGGTGAAATATTGCATGTTTGAACAGCATATTTACCCCCATCAATTCCTAATTTCCAGCCTTCTTAGAAACCCTAAAGACTCCATATGCCCAATTGGATTTTTGGCACCAGTGACTCACCTCCAACCACCCTAAAAATAAACCTAATAAATCATTTCATTTTCTGTTTTACTAAGGCAACTCTTCATTAAATCTTCAGCCTTTATTGCATAAGCCTTAGTAATCCTAACCCTAGGGATACCCCCCTTGTGCCAGAGGAGAGCCAGCCTTAAGTGAGAATAAGTGCTATTGTGGTGAAAGTGATATCCATCTCGAGTTACCCTTCAGCTTGCACCCACTGTTGGGACTTTGTAGCTTAAGTGCAAGTTCAATCCGTAACACACCCTAATTTTAGAACAATCCCAACAGAGACCTCAAAACTCTTAGTTGTGCCATGGCAATCCTTAATGTTTAAACAACAGAAATGAATGAGATGCAACAAATACTCACAATATCTTATACAGTGTTGTTTTAGACGAGCATTGCATCCATTAATAATTGAACCTGAGATGATTTATAATCAAGGCATGAAATATCTCATATATTCTAAAATAAGACTATCAGCAGACCTGTATAATTGCTCAACCAGCACAATGAGCGCAATCTGATGATTTAAAACCATGGAGGAAAGTCTAATAGTGACATCAGCACGCATCCTCAGTTGCTGGCCATGACCATAAGGGCCTCCTATGCAAAACACAATAGCTGAAGCTCCCTGTAAACAAATTAATTTCCTAGCCTGAGATAAAAAAGCACAAGGGGATAATTATCACTGCAAATTTCAGTGTCATAATCCAAAATAGAAATTATTTAAAAATTATAGCATTAAGTTTTAACAATATTAAATTCAAACAAGAAAACGAGACAGTAAAAGTAGGAACCATACTGTTGTTCCTGTGTCCCCTATTAAATTAGCCAGCTGCTCAGAGGTAATATCTTTCCCATTTTCATCTAAAAGAACAACCTGGGGTGATTTAAATTTAAAATTCAGTGAATATTGTCTAAAGTCAACATGTACCAACCTCAACCTCTAACACCAAGTCCACGACATACTGCATTGCAAGATAAAAAACCCTTTCAAATCATAATAATGGAGAATCATCTGTGATCCCCTACTCAATGGCAGTGTAGATAAATGAATTCGAACAGAATAATCTGGCAGCTAAAACAATGGTGCTTGATTGAATTTCAAAATTCCGAACGACAAAATGAACTTTTTCACCTCGACAGCTTAGAACCTCTACAACTGTACCCAATCTTTTGGCATAATATGCTGCATAGCTTTGATATCTTCTCCTTTAATTTGTGCTTTCACATCACTGTCCCAACAACAATGCCATTGCTTGAAGTAAATAAATCTGAATCTAGCATATTCTGGAATTCAAGAAAAATATATGCTAACATTCAAATCCCCTGAGATAGATAATGCCGTATGCTCTTCAACATGTGAATTTGAGTATACCCAGTTTTCTTTGGATTTGATCTAACTTGTATATGCTCAACACTACAGTATTGTCGAAGCTTTTCAACATACTCTTGAACCACCATTTGCACACCAGTAGATCTATTTTTCCCAACTGTTAGCAATTTCAAAGGAAGCACCCTCTGCATCATAAAAGGCATATTAGTCAAAATTTTGCAGTTCAAAGTTCATCTGTGAAAGACGCATGAGTAGCCTTTGGTCTTATAGATGATAGTTTGAAACTTTGCACAAACCAAATAACTAACAAAAGCTGATTCATTCTTCAAAATATGAACTTTGCCATGGTTTACTCATAATGCTCACTAGATCCAGTTAAACCCTTACTATAGGCATCTCCCTGTAATTAAATTCCATAGTATTTCATCTTTGGCAAGACTATTAAAGAAATTCCATTATACATAAAGTTCAAGACCAAAAATATGACACTAAGTTGGAATAACTCATTACTAGAATATCTATGGTGTGCAGCCATTCAGATACATATTTTCAGGGTTTTATAAAATGGAGCCATTCACATCTGTATTTTCAGGGTTTTTATAAAATGGATTTCACTCGCAAAAAAAAATCTTCAGTATTTTGTCCACTACAAGTTTACTCTAAGATTGATAGGCCAGAAATAAAGAGCTGCAACAAATTAGCAAGACTCATCGCATACAAAAAATGACCACCATCCTCTCCATCTGCCTTCCCCAAGGGATCAAAATCACAGAACACCAGTTAGGAGAAAGCATTCCAAAAGGGCAATGTAGAGGACACAACCAAGCGAAAACTCAAAGATGATGCACAAAAGTTACTAAAATCCAAGGAAAAGGAATTAGGAGGCAGAGAGAAAAAGGTCAAATCTTAATGAGTAGTCCAAAATTCCTTTGTACCACACTATGGAAATTGCTTCCTTATGTTTATTTCCTCTTTCCTCTATATGATGAAACAAATGTAAGCCTGTCCATCTCATGGGCCGATGTAACACCCTGTTTTCCCCCATGATTGTAATTATTCTAAGACTTCATATAATGTGATTATGAAGCTTGTAAATATGTTGTGATTAATGAAAAACACCAGACAACTGACTGAGAGGGAAAAGCCTTGAAAGTTTTGGCCATGATATTACAAGTGGGAATTGATGAAGTGGAATTATGAGGTGGAAGGGAGAAGCATCAATGAGGAAAATAGGAAGCTTGCTTAACACTTCAGCCTGCACCTGCAAATTGAATACCCCACCTGCTCACGTACTTGAATCTGCAAGAAGCCACGTGAACTGCCATAAAGGAACAGGATTGGTGGTTGAGGCAGTTAATATTGTTGACAGTCCTGATCTCTTGAGAAGACGAGGGGTCAACTGAATAACTTGACAAAAAAGGACACCCCACGGATTTGCCTCTTCAGGAATTTGGACCTCGAACAGAAGGTTGCGTCTGGAGGAAGCCACAGAAATCCCAAGGGATTGTTGGAAGAAGAGGCAAAAGGTGGAAAAACACCACCAAACGTGTAGGAAGGCATAGAGGAGGTAGAGGCGCAAAAGCAGGGAGAGAGACACACGGGAGGCGAAGAGTGCGAGGAGGATTAACTCACAGCAGCGGACAAGAAGAGAAAGGGAGTAGCAGACTCACAAATAGATGGTGCAATGAACAGAGGTGTTCACTTGCACAGATCTGAAAGATAAAAGAAATTGGAAAGTTGTCCTTGAGGAAAATAGGAAGCTTGTCCAAAGGATTAATAATCACCCTAGAATAGAGAAGACCCAGATCCAGACTGGAGCTATATAGTATAGAGGACTGCAGCTTGGTACCCATTGGAAGGAACCGACACTGGTCATGGAGGTCGTCGAGGGACTGTGTAGGTGATAAACCTATGGAAGTCATGAGCTCAGTGGGAAGAGCACAACTTCTATTGTTGCCAATGGAGGAAAGAGAATAACCTTCCTGGATCATTCTAAGCTTGAGAACCATTTGAATAAATCCCCTTGTGGTATCATGGCTTGGCACAGGGGTGGCATGTTGTAGGAAGGCACTTTGCAACTTAGCCTAAGGTTGGGAGGAAAGGCGTCCTCTCTCAGTCAGTTGGTTGTTGATATTTCCCCGAATAGATAAGTATTTAACTTGACCTGTTTGATATGTGTAAATGATGTAAACATGTGGTTTTTTATTTAAATGGGCAATATGAATGCATGTAAAAATGAACTGAATTCTTGAGTAAAATGGAATATGCTTGTTGTCATTGCTTAATCTGTTAATTCTTGAAAATAAGTGAAGTGTGGGTAGTCTGTATCATTAAGGATCTTGCAGCTTGGAGGAAAGCTTGCAAGATATGGACAAGATCTTCATATGAAAGGTGACATGAATACTTTGGTACCCGAAGGGTCCTTGTGGGGATTAAAGGACCTTGTGCCCTGAAGGAACCTCTTGTTCTTAGGTGGAAAGTTTACAGGATATGAGTAAAATATTCACCTGACGTTGACAAAGGAAATGCTCTAGTGCATGGGGGAGGTCCTTGGGTAGTTCGGAGAGCCTCAACCCTGTTACACCTTCCACCGGATTTAAATGGAAAACTTGCAAGATATGCAAACTTCATCCCCAAGGAACCAAGAAAGCCTTAGTTGGTCTCGGAGTGGTTTTCAAGCTCTTGGAGACCTGGTGAACCTTAGGAGATCAGTTTGTTAGAGTATTTGAATCGACTAAGTCCTGAATTGGACTGTCATCCTAAAAATTGTCCATGTTTTGAGTCGGAACGACTCTCAACCGTTGATCCAGCAAAGCGAGTAGATCCTGGCCCTTCATAGGAGGGCATTGTCGTTGAGAAGCTCAAGTGTCATGACTTGCATGAAGTCCGACGACGAAGAAGACCCAGAATCGGCGGCAATCATCCTTTTGTTGAGGTCCCTCTAGTTCACTTGGTGAGAGACAAAGGAAAAAGAGGGGATGACGTCATGATGACGTGGTGCAACAGCGTAGCGGTCTGGGTGACGTGGACGCCAGCGTGGCAATTAGCGTGTCCTGTGCGATAACATGTGTCATTTTAAAGGTGCATGGGATGAGAGTAGACCCAGTTGGGCCAAAGGACCTTTAGGTCATCGCCTTAATTTCCAATTGTCATTTTGGCATGGCGAGTGGATCTTAACCATTCGTTGAAGAATGTAGCCGATGGAATGCTCGAAAGGTGGGGTTGGACGAGGATCCGACGACGACAAAGAACTTGAGAAAGAGTAAGGACCATCAATCTGTCGAAGGTGACCTCGATGGAATTTGGACCGTCGATGTCGGCCACATCATCATTGGAAAGAAAATGATTAGTGATGTGAGTGATGGGTTCCAGAGAGGCACCGACAACGAAAAGGTTAGTGGACCATTGACCTATGGGGAGGTGTCCCATGGAATCCTAGCCATAGATCAAGGAACGGGCGATAAGAAACGACGGTCGTAGATTAGTCGTAGGTCCCACATGTTCACCCTAGAAGAGATTAAAGGGATGGGCGTTAATCGTCGTGCAAGTTAGTGACATTGACGCAATCGGAGCCATTGGACATCGGGGTCCAAGGGTCGTCGGATCTGGGGAGTGGACACATCAAAACATGCGTTGTCAGAGCTTGTTAGTTGGGGGACATATAACTTCGAGGGAGAAAAACCCTGACGACGACGAAAAAAAGCTCCAAGAGATCGAAGTCGTTGAGTTTAATGGACCCAATAGACCAAAGGTCGATGGGCCAAGTGGCAGGTGCCAGATCAGTGCCACATCAAATGGAACAAGTGACAGGGATTCACGTGGATGCCACGTGGCAATGAGGTGGACCTGATAAACGAATGATCAAGAACTTTGGGAGGCTGTAACTTTTGGTCTAGAACTCAATTGTGAGCATGGTTACAGTCGTTGGAAAGCTCTCAATGAACAAAATCCATCTATGGGATTCCTTGAAAGAAAAGAACTGAGTTGAAGAAGAGGAAACTTTTACATCCCACCAACCTAAGTATGGGTTAGAGGGTTGGGTGTGTTACAGCTGATGAGCCTCATGGGTGTTTTAATAAAATTCAAATTCAAATTCAAACCCACCCCCTTTCTTAGTCACACTCCCCCTTCCCTCACCCACTTAATCTCACTCTCCCTCCATCCCTCTCTCTCTCAACCATCAATCCACTCCCCCTTCCCCCACCCACTTACTCTCACTCTCCCTCCATCCCTCTTTCTCTCAACCCTCAATCCCACATTGATGAGCTAGAAGCACACCTCAAGGAGAACACTCTTGTTGATGATGGTTTCCTACTACACCACGTCCTGACTGCATTGCTCCTATCTACAGATGATGTGGTCCCCCTGGCCACCTCACCCAAGGGCCTTCAAAGGTAGTTGAACACCCTTACTAGTTTTTGTGATTGAAGATAGAAGGTGGTGAATCTTAGGAAGACTAAGGTTATGATCTTCAATATCTCTAAAAACAATCTTTCATATTTATGTTTCTTTTTCAAAAGGGGCGAGGTGGAAATCACTACCGCATACACCTACATGGGGATCTAATTCACTAGATTCAACATAAGACCCACTTCCCAAACCAGACTTAGCAAGGGGTATCTACCTCATTTTGTTCTTGAGAGACAGTGTTTCCAATTGCATTTTCAAGTCATTCCAATGACGATGCATCTTTTTGACACCATCATCAAACCTATCACTCTTTATGGCATTGAAGTTTGGAGGCCTAGTTTGATTTCAAATAATTGGGCATGTTACGTGAGTCCAATTTATCATGCTCCATTGCAAGCAAGTTGTCTTATAGGCCATTGTTAAGCTCGAGTTTGCCACCCATCCTTTATGCCTTGAGAGCATTTTTAGGCTCATCTATTTCCTTCACAAGATCCTCACCTTGGGGGACTTGACTACTAGACAAGAGAGATTGTCTTATCTAGCCCTTTGCTCTTTAGAGGGGATTGAGATAGTCTTATCTAGCCATTTTCTCTTCAGAGAAGATTGAGATAGTCTTATCTGGCCCTCTGCTCTTCAGAGGGGATTGCCTCCATAATCCACTTTGGATAGAAACAGTGTTGGTTCTTGGAGGCTTATTCACTCCTTCAGTCTATCAATGTTTTTATTAAGCACCTCCCTCCCTTCAAATACTCTCCAGACACCCTTGATCACCTCGTCCTCCCAAAAGGGAGATCGTCAATGGTTAGGTATGACATATACCAATACTGCATTCAGATTACTCGAATCCCCCCCTCACACTCCTGGCCCCAATATGGCCTTCTATTGCAAACGATTCTACAATTATAGGATTGTCTCATTGTTTGTCCCATAAACATTCGACACCATTCATCACATGGCCTCAAAATCTCCCTCAATGAGGTGAGAGTTTATTCCCACCACTTACAAGTCAAGTTGAATCACCACATCTCGTGGGTAGAGAGGATATGTGAGTCATGCCATCTTCAAAAGATTGAGACTAAGAATTACTTTTCTTAAGAAATCCCATATATTATGAGATCCAAGGAAGATATCACTACTTGTTCTGTGATTTTGGAGGATCTCTTACCACCTCTTTTCATTATCCCAAGCAAAGATTGCTATAATTTTTGTGTCTATGACTTTAATTGCAAATTCAGATATTGCAAGTCACACTGGAGGTTTCCCAGATCTAGTCCCTGTGAACTTCAACCTCAGGGCTAATCAGAAATATGAATTTACAGAAGCAAACAGTAGACAATATTTCATCTCACTTCAACCCATGTAATGTTCCTAACTTGGCTAGTCTAGGAAACTCTGTTAATGTGTGTGTAGGATTAATTGTTTACACCATATAAATGAGCATTCAAATAATAATGGCAACAAAAGACTGCAAAGCTTATATTATGAAATCTTCGTGGAGTACAAATGTCAAATGTGGCTGAATAAAATGAATCACTCGGCTAGATCAATGACAAAAGGATCATAGCCGGAATACAATAGCAACTAAAACAATAATACCTGATACCCGAAGAATGTTGTGGAATGCAATGGATGAGATGAAGAACTGATGCAGATATGCTAGCTCGTACGGCAACTGCTGCAAGTCTGGAAAGTTCACTCCGGTGGCTATACCTCTCGGAAATGCCTGGAAACTGTCCCAAACAATGCGCCCTGCTCTGCCTCACAGTCCTGGTGATTGTCCGAACCTCAACTGGTGTATCTGGTCCTCGGATGGATCCCCCTAGGGGAAATGCACCCCCTCTGCTCTGGAAAACTACACCCTAGTGATTTCACCGTCAGAATTGGTTGATGTGTGTCTCAAACTAATCGCTCAGGTCTACTGTGAAATGGGTCGGAAGGATTTCCCCAGATTTGAATTGATGATCGCTCGGGAACCTTGAATGTGTCCTCCCCAAGTGTCGCACTCCCAAAGTCCGGAAAGTGCGCCCCAGATGATTCCTTCGTCAGAATCTGACGAGGAGCCCGGAAAAAGATGCGCCTTGCCTTCCTCTCAACTGGGTCAGAGGGGAATCTCTGAACTCTCCCTGAAAGGGACAAGTCGATCCACTGAACCTCCTCAGAAGTTGTGCCCTCACCCTGAATGAGTGCACCCTTGCTACTGCAACCTGCGAAATTGTTGTTGAAGATCGATGGAAGATCTATGTGACCTCCCCGGTGACTAGGGTGTGTCTCTCAACACCGAAATCAGCCACTAGTGTATTCCTCCTGGAATCCACTGAGCTACCTCTCTTGAGATGCGCCTCTCTCCTCAATGACAAGTCAAAATCTACATAATGATGAATTAGGTCACTGAACATTCTCTTATAACTACCCGAAACCCTAATTCGTTGTTGACTTCTAATTTTAGCTCGTCTATTCTATTTTTAGCTCAAATTGGCTTAAAAGCATTTTTAGCCTAGTAGAAGAAATCGTCGATTAATCGGCAAAAATCGGAAAAAGCGCAATTTTTTGGGCTTGCCGATTTTTTCAAAAAAAAAAAATCGGGATTTTTTGGTTAGAGAAAAAAACGCGTTTTTTTGAAAAAAGCGGCAAAAATTGGAAAAAAGCGGGATAAAGAGCCCGATTCGGTTTTTTTTTTGTCATTCTTTTTTTTGTGTGTGTGGAGCAGCAAGAGAAAAAGTTTGTGGAGGCCATCAAACATTTTTGAGGTGTGCAAAGGCAGGGTAGTTTTGGGACATACACATTTATATATGTGATCATTGATGTCATTTTGTATTGATTTCAGACTTTCAGTAATGACTTTGATGTATCGGTTT
>ML808160.1:80204-101146 GCA_009831015.1 Picea engelmannii | reverse complement strand
GTTTAAAATTTTGAAAAAAAATGAATAAATTATGTATTTTTTAATGTTTGCCGAGTTTTTCCGATTTTTTCGCCGATTTTTTCCGAGGCGATGTTTTCAGGCCCTTGCCGAGTTTTTGTCGTTGCCGAGTTTTTCCACTAGGGTTTTTAGCCACTTTTAGCTCAATGCCACTTTCTGAATATAACACCTTTGACTAGAGTGACCTCTAGTAACCCTGTTTACCCCTTTTTGGCCCTGGCTGTAGTCTAACGGGGCGGTTTAGACCATTAAGCCTCCTCTCTGGAGCTCCCATTTGGAAAGGAACATTATAACCCAACACATTAAGCAACCCAAGCAAAAAGATACCAAACATATGCCAACAAGTTTCTGTCCTTAGAGCACACTTTTCCAAGCATAAACCAAGTCTGCCCTATTATCTTCAAGATGCTTTTCAAATCACTTAATGATTTCAGCCTTAACTCATACCATCCTACCAATATTAGTACCACTACACTTCAATTTCACTAATTTTATAGGTTGACTCATTGTCTTGCTAGCTTATCCGTTTCCATGTTTCAAGTTCAACTTGCATGAAACGATTCTTTGTTAAAAGAAAAACTGAATGCCTAGTGACAAACTCCTCCAACATCATGTGTAGTATAACATTTTCATTTTACTATTTTTAATATATCAGATTAATAATTAACATGGAATCACACAAAATTGTAATCTAGTTAATGCCTTTTCCCGGGCTAACTCATCCAATTTAGCGTTGCTTTCACTTTTGCCACCTTGTTTGTGTTCCCTCCAATTCATATCTTATTGAAAAGTTTTCCCCCTTAATCTTCATAACCAGACCTTTAAACCCACTGGTCTGGGGTTTTCTTTTGCAGCCACCGTTAATGTTTAATGCGTAAAGCCCTTTCCTTCCTTACAAGGGAATGCCAGCTCTCTATGCATGCTTGGTTGATCATCCAGTAGCGCCTAGCCTACCAATATTAAATTCAGTTTTCATTGTCTTTAAAACATATCCATCCATTTCTTTTTTACACTTTGGCTTAATTGTTTCAATAATTCCTGCTTTGCATAAATTCCAGCTATTTTCAGTAAGAGATTAAAAATTGCTCCGACCACTACTTAAAACAGAGAAGCACATTCCAAATGTCACTTAGCAACTCCTTGCATTTGAAATTCTTTCAATAAAGTTTAGATCACTCACTGATAATTGCTTGATTGCCCTAATTCCTAAAAGAGGGGTTATTCCAATTTAATCACCTACATGGGTTGGGACCAAGCTTCCATTATGAAGCTAGATTTGATTAGGAGAACACCCACTAATTCCTTTAAATTTAATTGGCCACATCTTGTAAGACCTCCTATACTTATTTTCTTGAAGTTGTCACCCGTCAGAATTTTGTTGTGAGTTGTTAACCATTAAAACATCGTTTTTGTAATTGATTTTTAATTGCATATCTTCTTCCATCTTTTGTATGGTGCGGGATCAACTTGATCAAGAAGTTGATATAAGTTTTTTAACCATACGTGCATCTGTTTTCTTTTGATCCCCCATAATTAAATAATGTTTTTCATTTGGACTCAATCATATTCCTTTCTTCTTTTTATCAAAAAGAAGACCTATGTAATCTTCCTTCATGAAAGTTGAAACGGTAATCTTACTTTATGAACGTTCAGGGGCCTACCAAATCTTCCTCACTTTTCCATTTCTGTTTTGTTCTACATTCTTCTTCTAGGTGAATTTCCATTATTTCTCTCAAGCTTTCCAACCTAGTAATTCCTTCATCTATGAAACAATTAAGGGTCCAATTCTCTTGGATTGCCCAATATCAACTACAGCTAGATGTTTGTTTCTTCCATTTGTAATGAACCAAGGCAGTTGACTCTTTATGAGAGATATGCCTTTCTCTACATTATTTCACATGTCTTGGTTTTGGGTCTGTTACACCCCAGATTCTCTGAAGTGTACCCTACATTTTTTCACAAGATGTGACCACGCCGACGTGCCTGAAGTGTGATGTTTTCTTTTTCTTTGTGGCCATGACGAGATGTTCTGATGTACAAGTGTCAGTTAGAGGTTACCAAGATCCCCTCAGGTGGACAGTCATGGCATGTCCTTTTAGTCCCCATTCTTAGGGTGCTTGGTTTTATTGCTCCAACCAATTACCCCTTTGGAGGTGGTAACTCTCTGTGATGTTGGGCATTTATGTCTTGGGTAGGTATGCAGGCATTCTAAGGTGGATCTACTAGGATACATGATTTACAGGGCCCCTAGCTACTCACTTATTATTTTCTTTGTAAAAGGTGATTGTGCTTTGTAAGGGTTGTCATACCCGGTTAGAACACCTTACTCACATGGACCCTCTCTTCCTTATGTATGTACCACACTTGGGCCTTCGGGGATCATTCTGCACATGATTATTCAATTGCACATATTTTGAGGCATATTGCGGATTTTGAGGCATTGGTCACACTCTTCGAGGCACGAATGTGATATTTACACCCACATGGACTCCCTCTACAATCCCCATGTGTCATATGTTGGAACATCCCCCTCTTTTGCACCTTTTTCAGGCCTTTTTCTCACTAAAGGGGGGTCGAACTCTCTTGGGGGTACTTTATGACAGCCATGGGGCATTTTGGAGCATGATTTGATGATGTGGAGGTCACTTATGTGACTTGGCACTTGATGGAGATCAATTGGCACTTACCCTTTGATGTGGATGCACTTTATGATCACCCCTTAACTACTATTGCAGAAATTTGAAGAAGTCATCCACTTTAGGGCCCTTTTTGGGGGTTTCCTTGCCATGTTTTGAGATCCCTCAAACCTCAAAAATAAAGGGGTTTGGAAAAAATAGCACTTAGAAAGTGGTAACTCAAGAGAAAGCGCACCCTCCACAAAGGCACTCATAGAAATGGATTAAATGACACCATAAGCCATGAAGTAAGCCCAACACATACCACTATCACACTTACTCTTGAAGGGTTATTTTTCTTTCATTGTTTCCCTTGGGACATATCCCTTTTTCTTTCACTATTTTGGTTGGCACACCTAATAGGGTTTAATGAAGGCCCTCCCATATTCAAACTTGCCAACTTACATAAAGTCCTGAGCTGGTGTGATTACTTGAAGGGGATACTGAAGTGAATTAATCATATGGCTCATATCTTAAGTAACAGCTTACTTTGCATGATTTAAGGACTACTATATCTTATAAACATCCATTTACTTGATTTCATACTCTATTTTGATTTGGATGCCCCTAACATGGTTCTTTGAAGGACACCCCATGCTTTCACCCAAGACGTTGTGCCTTTACTCGCAAGATTTGGCGTGTGTGATGCATAGGAATGAGTCACCCAATGACTTGACACATTGAAACATGGGCTCTCACATCTTCGGGACCTTGGTGGACGATGGATGGATGGATGGGACTGATTTTGATGGATTTGGTCATGGTGGCACAGATATGGGCAGAAAGCCCACACCCTAGGTTCTACACCCCAGAGGTTATCTTGCACTGGATGGAGGACGTTGCATAGGGAGATGATTGGAGGACACCCAGAGACGATGCATACCCTTCTCCTCTTTGAATGCCACCCCTTGCATCTTCGACGTTGGGTTTTTAGGTGATGGCATCATGCTAGGGTTTGATGGAGATGATGGGGTTTGTTGCCACTTGGACGCCAGTGATGACTTTGAGAGAGAATGTAGCATGCTTCCACCTCCTTTTCACCTCGAACGATGACACATGGCCTTGGAGAGGCCCTCCTAGCCCATTGAGGGCATGACGTCACCACACGTGTGGCCATTTTTGTATTATTTTTTGCATATTTGTCATTTGTAAAGGAAGATCTCAAGGGTCGGCCCTACTTAAAGAGACATGACTTTTCATTTTGTGACTTTTGGAGTGTTAGGGATTTCCTTATAAATAAGGATAGCACTCCATTCATTTTCATCATCATTCCCTCTTACATTTGTGGGAGGGCAACTCTAAAACATTTGTTATTTTTCTCTCTTAGTCTCTTGATCTCATGCGCTACTTTGGAGAAGGATCTTTTGTGGATGTGTTTGCTTTCTTGGATGATTTGTTTCTACAACTAGGGTTTTGTATGGCCTAGCAACTTGGAGAAGTAATTTATGCAATTTCATGTCTTTTGCTAATGTTTAAGGTGTTAATTACTATCTTGTTGCAAGTTATTTTGTCTTGTTGAAACCCTAGGAAGGAGACATAAGTGCCTCTCTCCTTCACAAATTTTTTATTGTCCAAGTTTTGTGAAAGCATTCTTTGCTAGGGTTAAGAACCTAAAGCCCAAAAGTGTTTGCACTTTAGGGTTTTAACCTTAGTCTTTGATCCGTGACCTAGTGGAATAAGAAGAAGGAAAGCAACACCTAGGGCCCAAGAGTGTTTGCGCCCTAGGAACCATTTTCTTCAAAGTCTAGTCCTAATTCCCAAGAGTGTTTGCACCTTAGGGTTTAGACCTAATCCTTCTCATTTCATCTAGTTCAATCTTCAAGGTTGTTCATGTTTGACTCAGTAAGCCCTAGAAGACAACGACACTAGTCTAGAGTTGTTCTTGTGTTGAAAGTAGTATTTAAAATCAATATTCTCTCTCTCTCAAACATCCTACTAACTTTCCTAACCCTAATTCTAGCAAACAAACATTATTTATTGTTGGTGTTACAAAAGTTTACTACAGCGACTAAATTTTACATTTATTTGTTGCATACACACTTGGAAAAGTGGCTTAGGCTACTCAGAAATTTCATCTAGCAATTGGATAATATTGTACATGTCGAAGGCTTAATTTTCATGATAATTTGCTACATTTTTTAGTGTTATTGACTTATTTCTTGTTGTTGTTGCAAAACATTAATTGTTGTTGTACACTTGTTTATTGTTGTAATTTGCAACAACTAATGAATTTATTGATCATCTAGTGTCTAAGAGATTATTTTGAGCTTCATAGCTTGGTAATAGTCTATATTATGATGCAAATTGTTTTTTGTCTTGTACAGGTAAAACAATTACCTCGTTACCTTCCATTTCCACTCCTAGACCTAGACCTAACCATCAAGTGACCAAGATAGGAAGATGTAGGCCCAGCTAATCTTTCTATTTGATCCCTTAAGGTCACCAGGGAAGCCTCCCTTGTGGTGGACCTTTTTCCATCACTAAAACGAGGGAAGTCTCTACTTAGGTGAAAGTGGTAGATTCTTCCAATTGTTACACAAGATTGGGATCTTGTGGAGGGCTTTGCACAAGTACAAATCCTATGATAAAAGGAACCATTCTCTGTAATGTTCCCCAACCAAATCTGAAATAAAAATCAGATCTAACTGGTTGAGAACTTTCGTCAAACACTTAAAGTGTTTGTTGAAAGTCCTTGGGCAAATCAACTCTCTTGTTGTCCCAGCTGTCAAGGTGGATTACTAATGTGTTTAGAGGGTCAATGGGATGAGTTCCAACCTCCTTAGTGTTGATGTTTTGGTAGCTGCAGGAGGTGTTAACCTCTAGTATAACCTTTGTACTTAGAGTAGAATATTCTGGAAGCAAGAGAACCATTAAACAGATGTGGAATTACCCTAGAAGAGAAGTCGGTTAAAGGAGAATAATAATAAAGAAATATAAGGCCCTAGAAAGAGAAGTCGGCCCCACCTGGAAAAGTCACTTGGACAGGCTAGTATAAATAAGGAGGTGCCTTAGCTCATTTGGACACACTCACTCATTCACTCAGCTAGTGCGCAAGTCTAAGGAGCAGCAGCTACAACAGAAGGAGGTGCAAGTCTGGAGAGAGTAGTGAAGCAGTTGTCGTGGAGTATTCTCGGTCTTTCTGGTATCTCTCTTGTGTGCTTCTCTTGGTAAAGGTACGCTTCTATTAGTAGAGGTACGTTCTCTTGGTATTGTGTTGTTGTTGCAGCAGTCGTATTTCTGGTTAGGCTTTATCTGTTGGTTCTAGTAGACTTCTCAGAATCTATCTAAGAAAAGGTTACTGTGCTCAGGGGTGGCATGTGTAAGTGCCTATGGTTGGGTGACAATGATGTGACATTATCTATGGCTAAACGAGCATATCAAAATTTTAACACTTAGAACCCCCGAAGTGTCTGTTATTATGACTATTTGTTTGCTATTATGTATATGACAGTTTTTCTCATTGAGAGATTATGTCAAACAGTTTGCATAACATGGTTGTAGCTTGCATTTCCATCCATGTTTTTGAGTTTAACTTGTATAAAACAACATGAATTCAAGTGGAACATAGACTAGAATAAACATAAGAGTAAATGACAAGTACTACACATCAAAAGCACAAATACCTCCACGCAATCCTTGTTTGTCTATTTATCATAAATGGTTGTCCAATGATAGTAATTTCCAGATCTGATATAAGTAATATAACAACCATTGTATTGGCCTATAATGGCTCCAAAAGGCAAGGAACTAGTGTCAATGATCCTACTTTTCGATCCCCTAATGATGGCTTCTCAAAAGAGATGTTATATCATGCAAAATCCACAATTCCCATACCAAGAAATGTGCCCTCCTTGTTGCTTACGCCCTGCTGAAATATGCACAATAACTCTGATGTAAAATCTTCATGAAATGGTTGCAATCTTGTAGATCTGATGGTGGCTAACTTATATGAGAAGCTCCCCTGGTTGTATATGTCAAATCTTACCACAAATCACTGGATCTCAAACCCCCAGTGCGCCCTCCTTCAATAAATTCGCCCCAACTCTGAGATAAATAATATGGATGCTAGAAACCCCCAAGAGTGCTAAGAAAAGTTGCTCCAAGTGAGCCAAACACAAACCAACTCAGATATCTTCAAGATCTCACTCCCAAAAGACAAATCGAACTCCTTCCTATTGGACAGTGCACCGTCTCTGCAGAATCCTCCAACAGTTGCGCCCTCCTTTACCAACAATGCAAGAAATGGATCTGAAACTGAAATAGAATAATGAGGGTGGAATCTTTCACCACCTTGGCCAAGCCTGGATGAAGAACAGGAGAATATTTCACTCCCTTGCTGATCTCTAGGGTTTATTTAATCAAAAACCTCAAAACCCTCAAGTATCTGGAGCTCTCTAGCCAAGAGGCCAGACATCAAAAATCAATCAACATAATGAGAGAATATGAACCCCTATCTCTCTTTTATACCCCTTTTCACCTTTTCCCTTCAAGTGACTTTTAATTCATCTTTAATATTTTCTCATAAAATCACTTTATTAACTTAATGTACCTTTTTACTCCAAAAAATGATTACTTCGCCCTTGTGACTTCTCCGGCCACCGAAAGTCACTTTTCTTCATCCTATCCTATAGATA
Source organism: Picea engelmannii (assembly GCA_009831015.1). Taxonomy (NCBI): domain Eukaryota; kingdom Viridiplantae; phylum Streptophyta; class Pinopsida; order Pinales; family Pinaceae; genus Picea; species Picea engelmannii. The sequence continues at coordinate 93,819 of ML808160.1, read as the reverse complement.
TTTTTGCTCCGGTTCCAACAAACTATTACACTCGCCCTGGTTCCAATGAACTATTACACTAATGTGTTCTCCAAGAAACAAGCCCCAAATAGCACCTTCAGTTTAATAATTAAAATAGGCCCAATAATAACCCTGGTTTAAGGGAATCGTCAGAATGCAACGGAACCAAGGACAATTTGTGCGGAATGGATCCTGATGATGAAAAATGATGAATAATGTAAGTAGGGCCCCATAAAACTCCTCAACACCACCTGAGCTCACTATCACCCCCAATTGGCTAGTCTGGCAAGCATCCCAAACTGTAAGATAAGGGAATCCCAAAATGAGGACATTACACTCTCAAACATCCTGAAACAATTAATGGTAATGTTAAAAATTTAAGTAAAAGTTGGCATTTCCTTTATCTTTCATTTTTATCCTTTTACTTAAATTTGGAAATGTGGAAAGATAAAGGAAATGTCAACTTTTACTTTAAGAATTTAGCATTACCATTAATTGGGGTCTGACTTTGAAAACATCGGCTCAATCCCCTAACTCACTCTTTCAAAATGACGATTAAAAGACCAAAAATTTGATTATAAGGTGATATTTATGCAAACAAGGCGATAATTTCCAAATTATCGCGACAATTACAAATTATCACAATAATTTCAAAATTGGAATTTATCGCGATAAATACCAGCGATATTATCCCACAATAAATACCAACGATATTATCACCAAATTGGGTTTTGGTAATAATATCACGATAATTCCAATATTATCGCGATATTGCAACGCAACGCTGGTATATATCACTTGGAAGAAAAATTTTGCAATTTAAGGTGCATTAATGACTTGGTGGTTGGAATGAATATTGCAACTACAGAGAAACAGCAAACCACCACAAAGATACGGTCATGTTGATACTATGATAGGTAAGGTATTGATAAAATCTATAGAAAATGATTCCTAGAGTTGTAAGGGAATTAGGATGGGTTGATACAAAGAAAATTTGAATTTGGCAACTTGGACTAATTACACAAAGAACACTTGTTGAATAGTAGCCCAATAGAAGTATCTTTGAAGATACTAAATAGTCTTGTGGGGCATAAAGTGTCCCTCATAAGAAAAGGTGCAAAGTCATATTGTCGAAAAGGAAAAAAATAATAATTAATAAATGTGAATAAAACAAAGAATTATCAATAGGCAATGAAGAAAGATTATCATATATAGTACTAGAGAGACACAATTATGCTAATAGATACGACCCTTCATAGTAATTATTAAGTATAAAATTTAAATGGTACTATACGATTTTGTTGCATTGAATTAACCATTCTTTAATTAATGAGCCGTTTCCCCATGTTCTTTTATTCATTTCATTTGGACCTAGAACTAAGTTGAAATCAGCAAGAATTATCCAGATTTTGGATTGTTTAGATCTCCATCCATCTCTATAATCTCCAATTTTCACAAGAGATTTGGAGGCTAACTACTACTAGCATTAAATTTTTAATTGATAGATGATAGATTGAATGTTACTCGGGTCAAAAAGTTATTTTTTACAATGTCCTCTATTAGAATGGTGTTTTTATGCTGTAAAATGACCGTATCTCCTAACTCTCCCACTAAGTCTATGGGTTTCCATGTATAATTTGTCCATATCCTTTCGATAACCCTGCTTAGACCATTTGAATTAGTCTAATTTCTCAAAGGAAAACTAGATCAAGAAATACTTCTTTAAGTTTTGTTCTAAATATAATCTTATTTCTTGATCCTAATCCTTCAATTTTCTAGGATAGCAACGTCATACTGACTCACCTCTTTTGATCTAATGGAACCTTTCTTATCTAACTGAGATTGAGTTTCGCTCCTTCTTGCAGGCCATTTTAAAAGGCTTCCAACCTTGTTGAGCTTCTTTATCGTTTGTTTTTAATCAAGCCACGATAACTTTCGTCTTCACTTTTGCCGTGTGTTCTTCGTGTGCTTTTCATTACTAGAGAACACAAGATTTCAGTATTTGACCTCTCTTTTCCAAGGATTTCTCTATAATCTGTTTTTTTCTCCAACTTTTTATCCGACACTTTGCTCGGTGTTAACACTTCCTAATGTTTCGTTTCTACGTAGACTTAGGGATAAGTTTCCTTATTTGTTAGGATCTTAAGCATATTGCACCACGACCAGCAAAATGCTCTTATAGCCCGGGATGGGAAAGATATTTGTGTACATCCATACGTGGTTAACGCTAATAAAATAAAATGAAATGAAATGAAAAAAAAATTGACATTGGATGACAAAAAATTAGCGTAATAAAATAAAATGAAAAAACTTGTAACTTAAAATTTTGACATTGGATTAGACCCGGATCTTTTGAGCACCTAAAGATTTACAGACACTGTGTTTTTTTAATCCCTTCCGATGCATAATAGTCCGGAGTTAAAACGGTTCTATACTATTTTAGTAAAGGTGCCACTTTATTGCTATCTATTTCTGATAACTCGTTTTCTTTCTATTCTTCTATCAGGCTCGCACTGAGCTTTGGGAGCAAGCTATTATTTTATGTTTCGACAGTTCCTTGTAAAATGCCCATGCGTATGACGACAATCAAATGTCACCTGCTTCTATGTGTGTTATTCACAGTCAATAACCTAAAAGCATTTGCCCTAAGCTTCTAACTTACCAAATTTAATAGCAAGCCTCATTAACTACGTTAACGACTTAGAGATAAAGCATTACCACAGATCGAGCAAAGGATTTCGAATTCGCCTCTCCTGCAAATGGCAGGAGAATAAAACCTCAAAAAATTATAAACTGTGTTCTCCGTGCATGACAAGAATTCAATTACTGTCAAATTCGGGGGAAAAAATTGGAAACTTACGAAGAAAGGGGTCGTTGAAACGGCCAGAATGAGCGGAACTTAAATTTTTTTTGGCGGCATAGGGACTGAACCCTGATATCGAGTTTTTGGACGCGAAAACCACCATTTATTTTGAAGCTTTGAACTACGGGCGAGTGGAAACTCTCCCTCTCTATCACCCGTTCATTTTTTCCTAAATTAGAATGCTTGTGATGATGAGGCAGTAATATATGCAGAAGGAATAGTAAGGGCATTTATACCTTAAATGTATAGAAGGAATATTAAGGGCATTTATTCTCAAAATGGATTCAAATACTATGAGCTTTCGATTGACGGCCTCCTTTTTATAGCTTAAATGTATAATATGAATATATGCAGAAGGAATGTTAAGGGCATTTATTCTCAAAATGGATTCAAATACTGTGAGCTTCCGATTTACGGTCTCCTTTTTATACCTTAAATGTATAATATGTAAATATGGGTTTTTTAAGTGAGGATGCCCATTTTTTTTAACCATTAAAATGGTGTGTAGCTAGCATCGATAGCTCGCAAGCTAGTACATGAACTTTTACTAGATTGTTTTAGAGATCGCACTAGGGTAGTTATAAAATTTTCAATTATAAGTTGGTTAAGTTTAAAAGGATTAATATAGAGAGGTATTTATGTGGCAAAAATAATTTTAAAAATCAAAGTATATCAAAATTAAGTGAGGAATATCTCGGATGGGGTATATGTTGGTGGGACAGACTTAGCCCACGTGGCCAAACCAGAGCCTGACACAACAGATGAAGACTTGAGTGGACGTGATAAGATACAGGGGCAGGTGGCAAGTACGTCAGTTGTCCTCGGATCTCGTTTTGGAAGAAGGACGTGTTGTTTGGAAGGTGGTGCAAAGTCAAGGGCATAATGAAGAAGCATGTGAATAGAAGGGAAGGGTCGAGCAACGACACTCTGCATTCATTTTTGGTGATGTTGAAGTCTCTCGAAGGGAAGTGGAGTCATCGTGGTCGTTATGGCTACCTTATGAAGGTTGGTATTGGTCGTGTATCCATGATGGCGCACAGGCTTAGTAGCAGAGGTGGGGAGATAGTCAATAAGAGCACTCCTGAAGGTGATGGGGATGCGTGGGTCATCGTTCTGAGTTTGCATTTGGTTTCATCGGTCATCGATCTGGGGAGAGAACAGTTGAGTAAAACACTTATGTTTGCAGTCAGTGTATGGGGGATTTGTCTCTTTGGTGGAATTGTTTGTGACATGGCTCGCCTTGGGAGAAAAAAAGGTAAAGCGTGCAGGGGAGGGAGGCATGATAAAAAATCCTATACTTCTTTGGGCCCGAAAAACTCCATGCAGGCGGCTACGAAAGCTTGGGCGACCGAAAAAAGGTTTTTCGAGTTGTGTTCCGATGGGGAAAAAAGGAAGAAGAGGAGGTTGAGGAGCAGGTTCAATAATAGAGGAGGGAGATGTCGAACAAAGAGGTTTTGGACAAAGTACAAGACTGGGTTGAAGACCCTTTCTACACCAGAACGAGGGAAACCAAATATTTCAGGCTTGTGGAAACTTATTAGATAATGAGGACTATTATGGGATAGGCCTTGCATAGGACGAGGAGAGAGAAAGTACACCTCCTCCATGCCATATGCATCCTTGAGGGAAAGTTTGAATTGTTTTTTCAGTCACAGCATGGCATCAATTTTAGGGTTACCTCGGCTTCTCAAAAGCAAGAGATTAAGGAGTGCAATATTGTTCCGCCAAGTCCCCAAGGATCGATCAACTGCCCCATACATGTTGACGTGGTACATAAGGATGTTGTTGTGCCTGCATGAGAGGTCGGTTCGCCCCTAAGCAAGGTCCATCCTATGAAGGAAGAGCTAGGTTAATTGGTCTTTTGTTTATGTTGACTCAAGTTGTATTTAGAGTCTTTTTGTTTAAATTGGCTTTCAACCTTGATTATAAGAAACATTTAATGGTTCTTAGTTAGGTTTGTATATGGCCATAGACCTTAGGATCTAGAACTCGGGTTATATCTCAGTTTTTCTTTGATACTCTATGGATATTGATATGAAAAAAATGTGATTTTGTCAGGGAATTGGGTCTAGTTTCCGTCTAAGGCAAACCCCCATGTACCTGTCTATATCTTTTTGTGAATATAATATAATTTTATTATCTTTTTAGCTTAAAAAAAAATTAAGTGAGGTATTGAAAGAACACAATGTATGGAAAAAAAATAAAGGTCTATTGTATTGAGTTGTATGCAATATAAAACTATATGATCATGGTTTTGTTGGGCAAAGCAAAAGCACAACTCCTTAAGTACAAGTAGTGATAGCATCAAGCTTAAGATCCATATTTTGTGTCCCAGACCAACAATATTGTGTGGCCTCTGCAAACTAAATGTAGGAAGTGGATCTTCCAAACTAAAAGGATAAGGAATTACATTAATTCCCACTTAGACCAATTTGTTCTCAAACATACATTAAGCCCCTTTGATGATGAAGGGAAACTAATTCTAAGAAATCAAACACCTTCCTTCTCACGGAAACATAATGGCTCTACACCCTTCAGGGTTTGAACTTCAATTACTTGCATCGTGATGCCTCGTCCCAACCATTAGTGAGCCTTGTTTGTCTCCCTCCTGCTATTATTGGACACACAACCCCTTGGATATGGCTAAAGCTACACATGGCACCTTAGCAATGATCAAGTTGAAAGGGTTCATTGTGTCAGCAACACAACTACCTTTGTCAACGCTCTCTTCTCTCGCAAACTTAGGACCTTGTGCATTTATGGGGGGCATGTTGCCTTGGAAACTCCCTAGAAAAGAAAGACAACATAGGTGACTTTGATCTAGATTGCTTCGTGAGACTTGACTTATAGTGCATGGAGCCCCATTGTCATGTGCCATTCTGCTTTTCCTTGGCCAATGAGGTATCAAACCCAAAATTCCCTTTTGGAATTCTCACTATGGACATATTAGGGTTTACAACAACACTCGACGAAATTCTAATCCAACCACATGTGATTCAGATGCATGTTGTATGTATAATTTAGTTGCAAGAATAGAAAATCTAATTAAACTCATATGAATTCATTAATTGATCTATATACTTAGGGTTTACACAACATGTAACATCAAATAAATTCTACAATAATTTCATATGAAATTGCTTTATTTAACCACGATGCCATATCATCTCATCCCAACATGTATGTTCATGAAAACTCATAACATTTCATGCACATAATTCATATCCAAAACAAGGTTCAAGGAATTAAACACAACAATGAAAAATAGACATGAGTACTTTTTTTTACTAAAATTTGTCAAAGAAAGTGGTTTTGTAGCAACGATTCACCTTCCAAGCATAGGCACCCACTATAGATGCCACCCTCAAGTAAATATATGATCCCACTAGGAGGAAGAACCATCTACAACATATATTTCTCACTCAACCAAATCTAGACTCCTACCATGATTCCTCTCTAAAAAAACTCCTTTAGGCACCTCGAATATCATTTAGTTAGTCCATGGATCTCTTCCTCTTATCCATTCAGGACTTATGCTCAAGCATTCCTCTTGCATGCATTCACTACATCAATGAATCCATCCCAACAAGTATAGAAATTTAGGTAAGAATAGTCCAAACTACAAATTTGTCCTATTAGAGACTTGGGATGGTAGTACTTGACTCAATGGTCGGTTCTTATCATAGATATGTGGATGTTCAAATTTGTATTTCCTTATCTTCTCGGCTATGTACAACCATAAATTCTTCAACTAAAATGTATGAATTTCCATCTCATTCCAATGACAAACCCTTTAGTTCAATGCAAGTTCACATGAGCTCTCTAGCTTCGTAATGACAAACCCTTTAGTTCATTGGGTTCGTAATGCAGACATGAGAAGTTGCAAACATGGAACACATATTGAATGGCATGCAGAATGGAAGATCAATACCTTCTTGAGATAAAACTACACATTATGTACATTAGGTTGCATGAGACATATGTGTCTTGAAAGAAACAAGATGGATTTGGGGTCTGGACACATGGGACCAAGGTGGTAGTGACTTCCAGAGATGGCACATGGAAAAGGAATATTTTCTCACCAACTCACCTTTCCTCTTCCCCTCTTATGGACTCTTATGGACTCTTACTCGATGCTCCTAACAATGATCTTGATCTTGGAGTATTATATGTTATATTCATTTTACTTTGTGGACATAATTTTATGTGGCACGGTGACATCACCACACAATGTCCATGTAACATAGAGGAAAAATCAAACTAAGGCATGAATTAAGACTTTCCTTGTTCTCTAATCAAGCCTTGACCTTAAACTATGCATCATGAACCCATAGAAGGAATTTACAATATTTACTTTATGGGTGCATTTTAAACTTGACCCATAATATAGTTGGACCGTTGACATAGTATCTATGTTACCACAATATATAAGAATTATATACATTTGAGGTTAGAGGGATGTGGCATTGCACCCCAATACTCCATCGATATTGCAATTTCTCAACATCTAAAGAGCATTTCCCCACATGTGCTTTCAATTCAAAACATATATCAAACCATTTTCAAATTCCATTATCCACAATATGTCGTCTTCTAACCAAGCCATCTTCTAAGGTAGTGATGATTTAGAGAAGCTCAAAGGTTCTCAGTCCAATCCTAGTGTCCTTAAGCCTTTTCACAAAACCATGAAAATGCCTATTTTAGTATGACTACATATAGCACAAATAGGTTGAACAAGGCAAAAACGTTGAATTTGTCTTCCCATAGAAAGGCCACCATGCACAAGAAATTGCATAAACATGGCCTTCCTAGACTCCAAAGGCATTTTCTAGATTGCCTTATGGCAATAGATACATGCATTAATCTTATAATGAATCATTTGGAATTTATTGAGTTTAAAAGTAAAGATTGGTTGGTAAGGAAATGCTCAAAATTTGATAGCCATTAATAAGCATATACTCAAGGAAGGTATTCTCATAACCCTAGACCTAATCTTTCCAATAGTTTCTTGTGGTTGTCTTGCTCAATTTAAATAAAAGGAAGTTAGGAACTGGGATCTAAGTTTCATTAATTATAAACTTATCATAATTAACAAAGTTACCAACTTAACGATAACTGTGACCTCAAAGCGAGAACTCTAGCTCAAAAAACCCATATTTTTGCATAAAAAACATGAAAATCATCCCCCAAATCAAAAAGTGGTGTTATCGGTAGCACCATTTTTTCAAACGGGTCAAAATTACAACATTTTTCAAACATGGCCTTCAAAACTGAGACAGTAGCTCAGAAAAACCCTTAAAATCAACACCTAAATTAAAAAATGATGTTACATAATTTTATTTTTTTTCAAAACGTTAAAATTTTAGATAATTTGAAATCATATTTTTAGCAGTTGGTACCATTAAAACCAAAACCTCAAAATCAAAAATCAAATTGAAAAGTATTGCTACCGGTAGCACCCATTTTAAAATTGGGGTATTAAAATGACACAATTTTATAAAGTGGTTAAAGAAATTATCATTAGTGTAAAGAAAATCATAAAATCAACCCTTAAATGCTTACTTTGTAAATCTTAGGTTATCACTCCAACCACAAGGTAATACATAATGCTAAGAAAATATCACACTATACTTTAAAAATTCAACATCATTTTTAAATATTTTTTTTACTTTTAATAAAAAAAAGTAAATACAAGTTACATTGAATAAAACATAAATTATTTCTTAAAAGTATTGTTATATTGTCCATGTTCAAAACATATGAGCTAAGAAATTTTATTATATTCTCCATAATCAAAACATATAATTCATAAAACATAAAAATGATTCATAACTTCATGTAAGATCATAGGTAAGTTCAATGCTCATTTTTAGTTACCATACAAACATCATATGGATAAAAATTACATAAAATGTTTCATACACTTATTCAAATTGACTCATGGATTTTGAAATACCTTCAGAGTCTACATTGTCTTCAGATGAATGATTGGATGAAGATGTAGATGACCCATACTCTTCTCTATTTTCAATGAATGCACCATCTGAGTCTACATGCATGCCCAGCATTTAAGATGTCAAAAGCCTTTTAGATCTACGACTAGATTCAACAAACTCCCATCTTGCATTTATTTCTTGTGGCAACAACCTCTTGATAATATTTGTTGTCTTGGAGCAAAGAGTTCCTCTCTTTGTCAAGTTGAATTCATAAAAAAATATGTCAACATCATCTAATTTTAAGAGGTCAGTGCGATGATGAGTTGTATTTTGATGCTTTCTTTTTCTCTTTCTATTGACATGTTTCTCAACTGCCATCTCTGGCTTGTACACACCATTGAATGGGTGTGTACCTATTGCATACCAATCCACTTCAATTGCAATAACATCTTCATTTTCTTTCTCAATCTTTATAACCTTTGCAATCCAGAATGGATGACCATGTGGATCTTCAGTCACTAAGACTGCAATCATGCTGCCCTCCTTAATATCTTATATTGAACCCTTGTAAAGGTCTTTCATGGCTTCACGTTGTGCATGTGACCTTCGCGAACCAATATACATTTATCTTTCCTTTGTTTATGTAAACTCAATAACACCTTGTGATTCTTGTTGTTCAACAATGTTTCTTTCTTCGGATTCATTTGGCATATTTTGTGGCCAATGAAATGGAGTCTTCAAAAATGTATCTTCATTTGTTGAGCTTGAAATTATGTCACTTTGACTATTGAAAAAAGACTCCCACCAAACATAATCAGCAACATCAAAGTACTCATGTGTATCTTTAATGGACTTTTTTATTTCTTCCAGGCATTCAGAATAATCTACATCTCTATTACGCCTCTGTGCGTTATGGATTTCAGCAATTGATTGTAAAAATGATAACTTTGATGAAAATATTGGACGATTGGGAATGAACTTCAAAAATGTTACACCTGATGAAGGCCCCCATTTTGCAGTAGTTGAATACTCATTTCCCCGTACAGGTGTTTTCCGATCAACTTTTTTGAAATAAAATTGATGTTGGAAGCTAATGTCATTAAGATGCTCAATACATTTTTCTTCACGATGCGATCCCTAAATAAATCTTCGCATGTCAACAATTTCTTCTAATATATGAAAAACAGGCTCTAGAATGTATGTTTTGTTAATACATTCAATCAATGATAGTAGGCTTCCAAATTTTTTCCTCTGCAATGTTATTAAAAAACGACTGAACATTTGATCAATATGATCATGAGAGTGTCCAACAAGAAGGAAACCAACTTTCACCTATTGAAAGATTCTCAGTTCAACAAGCATGCTTAGATATCCAAACACAATTTGATTTTTATTTTCACGACTAGTGTTGTCCAAATGTAGATAGAGAACTAGAGGAAGATTTCTAGACCAATGAGTGAGCACATGATGAATTATGGTGATGGTCATATTTTCATCATTGTGAATATTTAGAGCTATGAAGTAAACCTTTGATACATTTTTCCATTGAAAATCATATAACCAACCAAGTGAAATTGAATTAAATTATCTTCCTGTAAATTTTGTGGTGTATGGACAAAATGTGGTAGAAGTGTTTTCTTTTAGTCCATGTCATCAATTATCATACCTAAATATTTGTTTGGAGAATCATAACACTTCTTCCGATGTTTTTACAACTTTTGCCCTTCACTTGATTGTTGATTCCGGCGTTCTTGAAGTGCTTTGACTATGGAATCTGCACATGACATAAAATGAAAATATTGATCATATGTTTTCATAGTTGATAACTATCCAATTTATATATAAAAAAAAAAATAGTAAATACATACCTCTTTTTGCCCCTTCAAATTTATCTCTTCTTGATTTAAGAGTAGCACATACACTGCAAATACCCATCCTTGACTTCTTAGGAATACAAACATTGTTGAATTGGTTCTTCCATATTCTTGTAAAATGTGTATATGTAATAAAATTACCAGTTCCTTCAACGCCTTCAACATATCCTTTGTACAAGTTGTACATTTCCCTTCTTGAGAAATTATCTGGAATATGTATTGTGTCTCTATCTGGCATACACTCTCTATGTCTGGAAAAGAAGTCATGCATCCACGACAATGCAGTGTTTGTCAATGACCCACCCTCTCTGCCATGTTGTACCTTTTCATAAAATGAAGGATTTTTTTCCAACCTTGTCTAGATTCTTGATAAACGAAGATTACCAATTGACTGAATTTTTTTGAAATCCTTTATGCAAAGTAAAATATCCTCGATGCGATATGCATCCAAACGTTATTAGTTGCTTCAAGATGATCTTAATGGCGGACTGTGCGAGCCTAGGGTTTTAAAAGTGTGAGTTGTCTGAGAGGTCCAATGGCGGCGCCAGGGGGTGGGGGGTCGGCCCCTCCTCCGTCGATCCCGTGCAAAGAGGCCTTCGCAAGGCTGGTCACTAGCTGCGGGAAGAAATCGATGGCTCCAACGATCCCGAAATTTATCAAGAAGCTCGAGGATATCCCGGAAATAGCTCTTCCTGAAGAGAGACCAATGCAGATCGCCCTGGCTTTGGCTCAGCGTGGTCTCGTGGGACAGTTCATGGGCCTATGGCCGTCCTCTAAAACCACCGACGATTGGATCCAGCGCAACTGGAAACCAAATCTGGCACATGGAGTCACCTGCTACCCTGTCGGGAGAGGGTATTTCGTCTTTGAATTCATTTCTGAAAAGGATCGAGACCTAATTTTTAGGAACGGCCCCTATTTTATGGGCTCGCAGGGTCTATATTTGAACAAGTGGACTCCAGATTTTGACCCCATGATGGATACGCCCAAAGAAGTGTCGGTGTGGGTCAGGCTTCCTAACCTCCCGATGCACTGCTGGGACTCAGAATCTCTGCAAAGGATAGGGAACGGAGTTGGCAGGTACATAGACAGAGCTGACAATCGTGGACAGTACAGTTGTGCCAGAATATGCATGGAAGTCAACTTGGAAGCAGAGCTCCCAGAGGCATTCAATCTCTCCATTGGAACTTGGACTCATTTCCAGAAGCTCGATTATGAGCACTTGCCTTTCAAATGTAGGAACTGTCAGGAGCATGGCCATTTTCAAAGGAATTGTCCTAAAATCCAACCTAACGGGAAAGAGGATGTAGAAGGTTGGCAAAAAGTTAAAAGAAGCAAAAATTCGAATAATGCCAGAGGCAAGGATAAAAGGACACAGGAACCCCTAAAGGATAGCCAAGCCGTCCACAAAGACCCAGAAGGTCCACAATCCCACTCTAATCCTTCATCTTCCAACGGGAATGGAACTCCCTCGGCCAACCCTGTCTCAAACTCGCCCATCAAGCCTCCGAATCAGGACAGCGAGCACATCAGTCTGAACTCGAATGAAGACATGGAGATACAGGATGACGAAGCCGACGAAGTCAGTAGCCCAAAAGGCTCTCTGGAGCAACCAAAGCGAGGTAGAAAGTTTGAAAAGAAAAGAAGAGAAGAGCAAGCCAACAAGGAAGTGGCACAAGGCACCCAGTACACACTCCATGAGATGCCCCACACAAGATCAGGAGCCAAGCCGGGGAAAACACCGAAAGGTGGGCCCCCTCTCCCCTCAAATAAATAATGCAATACGTCTCCTGGAACTGCAGAGGACTAGGCAGTAAAATAAAAGAAGAAGCCTTACAGGACATTGTAAGGTTGGAACGTCCAGAAGTCCTCCTTATCCAGGAGACGAAAATGGTGGAGGCTGACCTTCTAAGGATAAGCCCCTCATTCTGGAAGAAAGGGCCAGGAATAGCAGTCAGCGCAAGAGGAGCCTCTGGAGGGCTAGCAACCTTCTGGGATTCGACTAAACTGGAGCTCAAAGAAGAAATAGGCACAATACATTGGCTTTTTACAAATCTGATCCACAAAGGCTCTGGTCGCCAGGTAAGCCTCTTTAATTTGTATGTTCCTGTGTTACCCAATGAGAAAAAAGACTGTTGGGACTCCTTACATCTGTTTCTTAACAGCCATCACACTGAAAATTTAGTAGTAGCAGGGGACCTTAACGTCACCCTCTCGTTGTACGAGAAGAAAGGGGGGTCTATTGTTCGAGACCCCTCCAGAGAATTGGTTGAAGATTTGATGGCCGACTGGGAGTTGGAAGATATACCTCCTTCCAATGGTAAATTCACCTGGTCAAACAAACGAGTTGGCCCTGGCCACATAGCCACCAGGTTGGATCGATTCCTTATACAATCCTCCTTCCTCACTCTAGGTTTGAGAGCCTCCTCTAAACTCCTTCCGCACTACACCTCGGATCACAAACCCATCTCCCTCTCTATTCGCCCAAGTGCTTCGCTAGGCCCCATTCCTTTCAAGTTCTCCCCTCTCTGGCCTGCTCAAAAGGACTTTTTCAACTTAGTTCAGCTATCTTGGGAAATCCCTGTCACTGGCTCTCCCTTCTTTGTGTGGGAGGAAAAACTCAGGCGCCTCAAAGCCTCTCTTAAATCATGGGCCAAAAAGCAAGCCTCTCCCCTGGAGGACAGAAGATTAGCTCAGGAAACCTTGGAACTCCATCAACAGGTTATGGAAGTGGCCCCTATCACCCAAACCCTCCTCAAGCAGGAAGCTGAAAATCAAAGCAAGCTTCACAAAACTTGCAGAGAAGAAGAAATTTATTGGAGGACGAAGTCCAGGGCGCTTTGGTTACAGGATGGCGATAAGAATACTGCCTTCTTTCACAAGCACACCCAGTCAAGAATAAACTATAACTCCATAGAGGAAATCCATTGGCAGGAGCAAGT
>ML808160.1:0-73768 GCA_009831015.1 Picea engelmannii | reverse complement strand
CCCCCCCCCCCCGGGACCAAGCCTTGGGCGCTTCCATGGCTTGACCACAAGGCTAGATGGGGCGATGCTCAACATATCCTTAGCCCTCGTAAGCCAAGGCTTGGTCCCAACATCGCCCCAATAACTCCATGGGTCAATTTTTTTTTTAATTTTTTTTAACTTAGTTCTTATATTCAATGTTTATTTATTTAATGTAAAAGGCCTGATAATTTTTTTTCTATAGGAAAAATGGCAGGAAAGAGATTATCTATGAATATATATGGATCACGACCTTCAATAATGGCATCCAAAATTGCAACTAGAACCTCCATGAATGCTAGGAAACAAATTTATAGCACAACACCTCTGTTGTCAAGGGCAATGAAGAATGTTAGAGAGTGGAAATATGTGGAAGGTGAAAACAAACTGGAATATTATTGGTTTGTTAAAGACAAGCAAGGCAGCAATGGAGAATATGTATGTTTGTATCGTGCCGAGTTAGAACATGTGTAAGGAAATTATCAGACACTTGGCTTATTACGAGATATATGTTTGGTGCCAGCCACAAATATTGTTTATGCACTCGTCAAACAAGGCATGACTTATATACAGATTAGATATTGTTTGAAATTGAACAATTATAATAAGGATGAATGTTTTACATAATTATGTGCATCCATCATTGATGATATTGAGAAAGGCAATGTAAGTTTTTTTATTTTTATTTTTGTATACTTTATTATTTTTAGTGTCATGTTAATTTTTAAATTTTATTTAACATGGAAATGTTATATTTAATTTTTACAGGATTTTGTAGAACGACTTTCACATATGTTAGTGGGGATTTACTCTATGGAGAATAATATCATGGATGTCATAAACATTTTTCATATTGAAAAGACACAAGAAGGAAAGAAAAAGAAACAAAAAGTAACGGAGGTTGAAGTTGCAAGAGTAGACAGAGAAGAACATGAAAGCAGAAAGAAAATTCTAAAAATCCTAAAAGGGTTACATTTGAAAATGAGAAAAGTCCAAATAAATCTTTTGTTGAGATTAGTCCCAATGAGGTTATCACTCCTCGCAAAAAGAATAAACAAGATAAATGCAAAAGAGCGATCGTTGATGATGAGTCCATTCTTATTGATTATGAAGAAATTGTTGATTTATATGAAACCCATTTAAATCATAAGAGGAAGAAAGAAAATGTCGTTGATGATGTTCAAGAAGCCATCGTTAGCTCTAAGTATTATAATGAAAGTCCGAAAGGTAGCAGAGAAATAATAACACCGAGTGCTTATCTATAGGATGGTATTGTGAAAACAACACAAAATGTCATTGGAAATAGATTGAGGACGACGAACTTAGTTGATGATGGCCATACATTTCAGTTGAATGTGAAACAACTTTATAAACTCACTAGAGGGCAAGAAAAATATCAAAATAGAAATCCGCATCACTTGCATATTCACATTTTGAAAGCATTGATTATGTACAATCCATATGCACATGTGGTTGACTACCTAGTTCTTGTTGACCCAATGGAAGTTCCTAGGAGGGAAAAATTTGATAGATCAAAATGTTTTGACTACAAATATTATGTGATTGGAGGAAATCATTCTGCAGAGGCTAGAAGAGAATTGATGCAAGAATATCCCAATAATCATCGTTTTGAGACAGTCAAATCCATAATTTATGTTGGTTTAACAAATTCAGAAGCAAAGATATTGGCGTGGGATCATAACATAGACAATGAGTATAGAATGTCCATGAATTTCATTTAAAGGGTGAGATTTATCCATAATGAGCTTTCTGAAATATGTCACGGGGAGAGATCAAATGTTTATGCCAAGTTTTAGAAGCAATGTTGTATGGAAATAGGCTTCCCACTTGATGATGAAAATGCAAAAGAAAAAAATCGCAAATGAAGTGATGTATTTAGAGTTGTGGATATATATTTTCAATTGGGATTTAGAATTGGAGAGGTATGAGATTTGATAGATGAGATCTTCACCCTATGGGAAAATATTAGTATAAAAAATCAGAGAGTTAAGAAGGCTAAACCATTAATATGTGGCACAAGTAAGACAGGTCCCAAAATAAAAAATCTTCCAGATGATATGTGTTAGCGATCAAAATGAACTGGTAAATTTTGAATGCCTTCATCAAATTTTAGCTAGAATTGCCTAGTTTTCTGGTTTCAAGCCAGTGTCATGATTTCCATAAAATCTTGACAACTCTTGTTGATTGTCTTTTGTCCATAAACTCTATGGCCTTTCTCCTTTAACCTGCAATACAAAAATCATAATAAATGGTTAAGCCATTGTCTACAAGACTAGATCACACTTCATTTTACTCATAAGTTTATAGGCTTCTCGAGACTTATGAGTTTTGACCAAACTTTCGGGGAAACTATAGAGTCAAACCATATGCCAAACTCCTAGTTTTTAGTTACATATCATATGTTAGTCTCCGCAATACTTAAACATATAAAGTTATCAAAGCCCAACACTGAGCGCCAGTTCTTTTTACTCCATCACGAGTCATTTATATATGAAATTCATATCCCGATGTACATGGGATTCTACTCAGAAAATAAAAGAAACAAAATGCAACCATCAGGCCGCATGCAAAGCTGCCACGAGGAAAAAGATAGCTGCTATGTCATAGCGTGCAATCAGGGAAAATAAAGACATGTGCAACACTATTTTCTAAATGCAAAATAGTCAAACACCTAATTCGTGGGCAGAGGATTTGTACGCAGATATTTTGTGGTGAGTACAGCTGCGTGTTAGAGTTTTTGTCAAGGAAAAGGTATGTTTTTGGATGTACTGGAATCATAAATCAAGCAGTAAGTGTAGTTGTAGTAGCTTGCAGAGGGGTCGATGTTACTCCCGACAAGCTTCATCGCAAGTATACAGAGATTTACATGGCTTCAGATATAGTTTTGCATAGGTATTATGTGGGACTTGGTTTTGTAGTCTTCTCCATACTTGTGCTGGTAGAAATATTTGGATCTCCACATATGTGTAAAATTCAGATTATAATAGGATTGGCTATTAGCATGCTCGTGGCCTCTATAGTACATATCACTCAATGTGAGGATAATTGCTTGACACAATGTTACGATTTCCTTCCGGAGGGTCTGCATTACCATTCCTCCACTCATACAATTTCAGGAATGGCAAAGTCTATATACCAGAATGGCACCATCTGTGTTCAACAATGTAGTCCATCAATTTATAATGATACAATCTGCCATCAGTATAGTCACAAGAAATGGAGGAAGCAAGTGGTGAACGGCTCACAGAGTTGTTGCATGTTAACAAATCATTTTCAGCAGTTGGGGATGTTTTATTAGCTTTGACAAGCTAAAAAGGAGTATATACCCTACACAAACTCAAGGCTCATGCAAATACTCTTTGACTCTTTGGGATTTTATTCAAAAACATTGATAATTGTTCACATTACTCTCAGTTATGCAGATGTTCAAGAGACAATCTCTTCTCTTAGCTTTGCTACTAGAGTTCGAAACATTGAATTAAGTCTTGGAAACTGTGATACTATAAAGAAGTGGAGAGGTGTGGCTCGCAAAGAATTTTATGAAAAGGAGAAAGAAGTTTCTGAACTAAGCTTGGAAGTTATGGGTTTGAAAAGAGGCAGATAATCGGTGCCTTCTCTTATTCAGTGAAGTTCAGAAGGCTTGGAAAGTTGCATTCACATTACAGACATATCTAAAGACAGAGAGTGTACTGCCTAGCAGAGAGGCAAAGATTTGAAAAGGAACAAAATGTACAGTTGAAAAATACTCCAGAATAGACACTCTTGATTAAGCATTCAAAATTATAATGATGAAACAACAGATTTGATCATGAAAGGTTTCCTTCTTGACCAAAACAGAACTTTCACCAACGCAGAAGGCAGAATTATAACCAGTTAGCTGATGAAAAGCAGAGATTTCACCAGCTAACTAGCAAATCTTAAGGCAAAATAGCTGGTGAAACCTGAGATGGCCAGAGAAAGAGTAATTTTGCCCAGATCGAAGTTTTACTAATGTGAATCTCTTGAAAACTCTTTTAATGGATAGATGTTGAATTATAGAGTTAGATCTAAGATCCACTTTTGATATAAAAGGGTTAGAAAAGGTATTCAAGTTGGTTTTGACACCTATTTTGGAGGCCACAAATCAGGTTTTTTTTTTCCAAAATTAGAAAATTCGAATTTCATCTTTCTTAAGAGTCATCAAACAACCTTGGAAGGCTTATCTGCACAGCACAGGGATTCTACATCATCTGAAGACCATGAAATGTGGAATTGACCTCATTTTGAGGATCATTCCTTATCTTTTGTAAATCAGTTTTGACTTTCTATCTTTAGCATATCTGATCCATTCTTTTAGGATCTGAAAACTGTATTGTAAAGCTATAAAGCTCAAGACATAAGAGGAACTATGGGGTTCAATCTTGGATACATTTTGCTACTGTTATAGACTCTTATTTGATAATAGAATCACAGTCTCCTTTTGTCTTCAATATCAGAATTGCTCATGCATCTTATTTTTCTCTACTTTACTTCAGTTTGTCTTAGCTTCTAAAGACTGCCATTTCTTTATTAAGCTCATAAACTTGAATTGAAGGACTTCTTTCTATCTTGTATTGACCCTACACCTATTTGTATTTGGTTATCAAGATTAGTATTCTTCATCCCCTGTTTAAACTATCTTGTCTGGTTATTGATTTCTAAAGTCTTATTCGAATGTATGATGAGTTGTCCATTTCATTAGTCATTGAGTTATCCCATTGTTCCAAGCATACAAAATTTACTATATTCTTGAGTTACCAAGCATCTCTGGCTTACAACCCCAAAGAGTTTCTTGGAGTGATAACAATATGAATATAACAACTTGGAGTACAATACAAGGAGTGAAGGATGAGAAACTTATCATAACTATATTATCATGTGTAAGGTCAGGTGAATTGTTTTTTTTTGTAAATAAAAAAAAAATTGTATTTCCTCATAAAACAATTGTGATTGTACATATCAAATCATGTTCAAGGGGTTGCCACCTGTTCCGCCAAACTAGTGGAAACCGAAATAGATGGCACCCTTCTGTTCTGGTTGACAAAAAGGAAAAATCCCCCACCTGTTCCGCCAAACATTTGGAAACCGGAACAGGTGGTAGGATAGTAATGAGGCAGAGTTGTCTGAACATGCAACAAGAAGTTTGAATAGAACATGGGCCAGAAAATATGGACAGAGCACAAAACAAGAAATTTGAACAAGAATACAAAAATTCACTATTTTTTTTGGCAAAAGAAGTGTCGAGAGCCTAAGAGATTTATCATTAAAAGAGCCATTAAAACCTGTGCTATCCTGAGTGCCACCGTGAGGAGTGAAGATGTAAGGTTGCGCATGGGTCGGGTAGTGCTACTGGCTTTGCGATCTTGAGAGCGCTTCAAACAAGATGTCAAGTCTGTTGTTGAGAAGAGTGTGCCTATGGAGTTGCTCCATCATGTCCCTCTGCAACTCAAATATGAGCTTCAGATGTTCTGGCCCCAGGAAGCAAATAGAGTGTGAATCTCGGGCCATGGCTGAGGTGGGAAGTGGAGGCTCAACATGGCGTTCAGCCAAAGGATTTTCTTTCTGGATTATACAAGTCACCCCTTCATGGCACACGTTGTAGAAGAAGCAGGGAGACTGGTGCTAGGCCGGTCTTGGGGGTCCGAGACTATGTAGAGGAGGGAATCCAGTGACATCGTAATTGGTTCTTCTGGAATTTCCTCCCCTACATAGACCATTGGAGATGAATTTGGATCCTTATCCCAATGAATCAGTGTGGTCGAAGAAGCATGGGCAAGCTTGTAGAGGCGCCTCTTCCTAGATGCATAGCTATACCAAGAAGGACCCCTCTTAGGCTTTCCATGCTCTCGAGGCATGGCGATTAAGGAAAACTAGATTGAACTTAGTTGAAGAAAGCACAAAGCTGGGAGAGTGAAAGGGGTGAAGCACGAATGTGAAAATTGATCCAAGTGTAATGATCCATAACAAATTTAGAGGAAATGGAGGAGCACCAGGGGAGCTGAGTTGACATTGCACATGCCTCCTGTACCCATCGTCTTCCATCCGCCATGACACACTGAAAGCTCCATTAAACCTACGCGAGGGAACTGTCCAGCCTGCCCAGGAGCACGTTGAATGTTGTCCTCCATTCAATATTTGAAGGAGAGGGTGGTAGAAAGCTTCATAAATGGCTTGGGTTTTATGCGATCAACGTGGCACCCCATCCGGGGTTTAAAAATTTGGAGGACATGAGGGTGGGATTTGATCCACTTATGTGTGCACAGATCACAATATTATTTAATATAATATCTCTGGGTGCAACCACATGTTCAACCACTACCTCAAGGTGACCCCATGGCTCCAGGTTAGGCCCTCACAGGAATTGAAACTTGTCCAACGGTGAAAAACTCCTCACTTTTCACCATTGGATCCAACCCCTTTGGGCAGGTCGAGTGAATTGTTGATAGAATAAATGTGTGATGAATTTAAAAAGTAAGTTTGTTGAGTTATTTATGTTAGGACAAGAATTATTTTTTTTTATTTTTTTTTTCAGTTTAACATATCAATGTCTAAGTATATATATAGCATTATTTATTTATTTTATTTAGTCACAAGGTGTATATGAGAATACAAGAGGAAATGGTTAAGATGTTGAATGAAGAAATTTGGAATGATGTTAAGCTCAACTATCCAGATTCAATCTCTTCAACAATATTGAAACAATTTTATGTTGCATTCAAAAAGGTATGTTGATTTATTACATTCATATTATTCGTTTGTAAGTTAATTTATTTCTATTTTAATAGTTATAGATATATAACTATATGTTTGTTTGTTTCATTAAAGATGCCAAATAAGGATGCAGATGGAATACCTGAAACCTTCAAAAGTTTTATTCAAAAAGCCAAGTTTGAAAGAGAAAGAAGGAGGCGTGTTCAAACTTTTGAACTTGATGACACCCTTGATTACTACATTTGGAATGGGCTCGACATTGTTCAGTATAAAGTGATATTATGTGATTGTGAACAACTTGCAAATATTGTTCCTAAAAAAAAAAAACTTATTAGTTATTGTGGATATCCCTGATGGTTATAATATCCAAAACATTGGATATGATACTGAGCCTTATACTTACCAAGCTTTCAATAAAGTGGTTATGAGATTTTACAGAAGTCACAACATTACCATTTTGGAGATTTATGGTATTTCATTCAAACACATAACACAGATTAGTACAATCAAGTTTCAAGGGAAAATAAAAGACAAGGATGCAGTTTATTTTGTAAGATATTGAAAGTGTATGCTTAACAATTAAGATTGGAAAACAATTTTATTAATTCACAAGTTAATTGAATTTTCACTTATTTATGTTACAGACACAAGCCTAATATTTAGAGCTCCAATAGAGAACAATTTAAACGTGATTTTGAGAGTATACGTCTTGCGACCTGGACAAAAGATAATTCTTATAATTATATTCTTGTCAATGTAAAGGATGGAGAGACTCCTAGTAGTTTATTGGTATACAATGATGTGGTTAGAAAGCTAACATATGAGGAAAAGGTTTTGAAAGGAGAGATGGTTAACATTTATAAAAAACCACAATCATTAATTAATTATATTATAGATACACTTTCAAATGAAGGAGATTGGGTTTTGGATTTGTTCTCGGGTCCAGGTAAGAATTTTGATTTAACATTTATGAAATCATGCTTCAATCTTATATTATTTTTAATTTATGTCTTTTTACAGTATTTAACTTCATCGTTTATTTTGTATTTGGTGATTAGGTACAACATTAACGTGTTGCTTACAGAAAGGAAGAAATTGCATAGCCATTGAAAGTGATCCAATGCAGTGCAGTTTTATTCAACAAAGAATTAATGCTATCCCAGCCCTTCCAGATGAAATGCAAGAAGTTGGCGTGAGGAAAGGAGATTTTAGTGAATCAAAGGTGGCAAAAATGTCAAAGGAACCCCAATTACCATTAGGAGGAATGATTGGAAAGGATCACTTTGGAGAACTTGCAGATAACAAAGACCCAATGGAAGAGAAAAATGACACAATGGAATCACAAAATGATGTCGAAGAAGATGATAATGTGTCTCTTGAGAATGATGAATTTGGGATATATGATATTGTTGTTTAGTTTTAAGATGCCCTTGAAGACGATGCTCAATTTTGCAAATTTTTGATGAGCTATAACTGTAATGTTTTGACTTTAAGATTTTAAAATAAGAATGAATACGTATCTATTGTTGTTTTATGATGAATCTTTTTATTGTTTTCTTTTTTCCTTTTATTTGTATCTGAATCACTATACCAGGGAATTTTTTTTATTAAATGTCGTCATTTTTTTACTTCAAATGTATACAAATATGGAAAAAAAAGGTTAATTTTTTTTATAAAATTTTCATTTTTTTGTTCAATTATGTCCATAAAAATGCTTTATTTGACATGTTATTTTAAATGAATAGGTACCAAAAAGTATAGGTTTTTTATTATATATGGTTGTAAAATGTATATTTTTTTGCTAAATATTAAAAAATAGTGTTATTTAACTACAATTATTTTCTATGTATTGAAGTAAAGGTAAACAATGTGTTAAAGATAATGTTTTCCACTATATTTTAAAAGTATGGAACGATAAATTAATTAAAGAGACACAATTATATGAAAAATCGTAATTTCAAAAAATTAAATGGTAAAAAATATTTTTAAGATTGAAAGAAGCATGGAAAAATGACTAAAAACAACGTTGAATAAAAAAAAATGAAAATGGATTAAAAGTAAGCATTTAAAAAAATATTGTGAAAGCATTGTGGATCGAAAAATTTAAAATATTGAAAAACCACCTAACAAGGGAGGGGGGGTGTTACCGGTAGCACCATTTTTAAAAACGGGGTAAAAAATGTGACCCCCCAAAAAATGAGAACTCTCTAGAGTTCTCGTTAAGTTGGTAATTATGTTAATTGTTCAACAAGCATATTTGTTTGAGTTGAACCCATGAGATCTAGTCTCTAACTTCATAAGAGAGGATATCCTAGACAAACTTAATGCCTTTATGGAACAGCTTAAGAGAAGAGAACCAAGGATGTTTATTCAAAGGCTTTCCATTAAAAAGGATGGTAGGTGACCACTATGAAGAGAGACCATTGACCAAAATTTTGAATCTAAACCTCTCATTTTTCCAAAGGAAAAAATACTTGACATCCAAAACCTTCCAAATGCTCTTATTAATGAAATATCCATTTATCTTGACTACATGGGATTGAGGAGGAAGGCATAAAACTTAAGTTGTTCCCACCTTTTTTCTCACAAGGCAAGCTAGATAAAATTCAATTATGCAGTAGCAATTTCCATGCCTCATTCCCTTTGAGGGAACTAATAATCCACTTGGTGCATAAGTCCAAGCCTTGCTTTCAAACATTAGTAACTCCCTTGCCTCATCCATCCTTTGGGGTGTAGCAAATAATCCCCTTCACTTGTGAAATATTGTTTCCCTTTCTAGTCAACTCATATAAAGTCTCAAAGGAGTTTCTCAATCCTAGTATGTGTCATTGTCGTTGGGGGGAAACAAATTAAGCAATACATATGAGTGGATACAAGGATTTTGGTACAAATTTGGTAAAGGGAAGCTAAAGGAGAAGCATATTAAGCCACTTTGCAACCTTCTTCTCAATTATATCCACCATCAATTTCCAAATATCCTCCGGGGAGGTTTAAAAAACAAAAGAAATCTTGAGGAACTAAAGATTTGTCCCAGTTGA
Organism: Picea engelmannii; assembly: GCA_009831015.1. Lineage (NCBI taxonomy): Eukaryota > Viridiplantae > Streptophyta > Pinopsida > Pinales > Pinaceae > Picea > Picea engelmannii. The sequence continues at coordinate 63,962 of ML808160.1, read as the reverse complement.
ATTTAAATCCACCCAATCTCAACAAGCCAATAAGGAAGCGACTCTATGCTCTAAATATAGCACAAGGTCTTTTTCTATTCAATTGTGGCTCGGTGGAGGCTTCATATTCGTGAAAAGTAAGAAAATTTCCATCAATAAAGTAACCACTAATGACTTCCGAGTCATTATGCCCAAGCAAAGGTATACCTCCAATTTTATCAGGGTTTGCATTTTATTGTAGAAGATATCCCAAAGCTTTTAGTTCCATCAGATAAAATGTTGGTGCAAAAGGGAAACCTTAGCAAATTAACCTATAAATCCTAAATTTACAAGATTTATCTCCATTAACATCAAATCACATTAAAGTATTGGTAAAAAACATTTACACTACCAAGGGGCCAAATCCCAAGACTCAAAGCATTGTTATAGAGAATGTACATTACACTTAATATAGGCCTTCTCCAAGTCTATTTTCATGAATAAGATATCACAATCACTATGGTGAATTAGAACCACACTACCATAAGGAGGAAAGATAAAGTGGAGTCACTCAATTTTAGGGAAAAATTAAGAATAGTAGGGAAGTGAAGGAGAGGAAGAAAAAAAAAGGATGAAGGCCACTAGATTAATTAGGGTTTTACTAGTAACTAATTATCTAGTGATGTAGGTTAATTAGGGTACTTTGATTAGTTCTCAACAAATCAAGCGCTAACAACAAATTAACGAAAGGAAAATAAATAACCTAGGGTTGATTCATCACACTTCCTTTGTTGAGATAATTAACCTAAGTATTGAAGATGAAATCAAAGAGAAAAAGGAAAAAACTCACCTGGATGAGCATTGTTGTAGGCGTTGAAGCTTCTTGGGATAAATATGAGAGTTGTTATGAGCCTCAAAGAGAGTGTTCCACCTCCTAAATGAACCTCCACAAGCAAATCAAACTCCTTGCAAAATAGATTTGTATTTGATCTTAAATACAATGCAATAAAAACACTAGATCTACTACACAAATGACGTAGCAATAAAATAATAAATGGTGACCCAAAGTGCCCTCATAAGGGTTTGATACCTCCCTTGCCATAGTCATGTTGGAATCTCCCTTGAGATGAAGAGTCGAGTCGTTCAAGGTATGAGAGATGATGAGGTCCAAGTGGATTCAAGAAGATGCCCTAGGATGAAACCATAATCCTACAAGGTTGGACCCAATCTAACAACAAGAGATCCTTATTGAGGTGTTGGAAAAGAGAAATAAAAGAAGCCTGAGAGCATGCAAGATAAATTAGGAAGCCAAAACATGATATGATGCCAATCTAAGTGTGTTTTTGCAATATAATGAGATAGAGAGGGGAATCAAAGAGTCATTACAATGAGGAATGGGGCAGTATAAATAGGCAAAGGAATGACATATAGGCACAAGTGCACATTAGATTAGCCATTGGAGAGGGCAATTTATATTGAAAATCCATACCACATATTTTAACTACATACTGTAAGTTTGACAACCCATATTGCAAGTATTTTCCCTAAATACTTATGATTGTGTCATAGTCTAAGAAAACTGCCACTCACTTGGAACCAAGAATACCAATTAGGGCTAAGGAATATTTGACTTTAAGTAGACTGATCCAAGTGGATATCGGTGGCCACCCACCTAATCCAACATGCTCTTCTTGACAGTTTTAGTTAAACACGCTCTTCTATACTTCTTTGTAATTGTGGGTTCTACACTTCCGGGGCTATTTGAATCCCTACACATCTACCAGGCGGATACTGGTGGCCTCCCATCTAATCCAACTGGCTTATTTTGTATGTTTTCATGTCAGCACATCTTGTTGTACTTCCAGGGTCGTTTTAGTGCCCTAAACATTGTTTTTTTGGCTCACCATAGTCAAACTATAGGTTGAGTTAGAGTTTGACGATGTAATGTTTAGTTCTCTGCAAGACCTTTCCAACAAGATATCATGCACCTAAAACGGAGGTCGTATGCAAAAATTACGACACTGGGAAGTTAAGGTAACAACTTACCCATAGGGGCCCACATAACTTTTGGCGTTTCACCTCCTAGGGTTAGGTTTTTGGATGTCTAGGGTTTTGGAATTCATGAGTAATATAAAAAAGGCCTTTGGAGCCTCATTGTAATCATTCTGCTCAGACGGATGCGCGTAGCAGCCACATTTATTCTCGGAGATAGCTACCACCATTCGAGAAAGTGTTTCAGTTTTACAGTTTTAGCCTATTTCATTTATTCAATGGAAGATATTGTTCATTGGATATCTGTGTTGTTCTTCATATCTTTGTGTTTATTGTATTCGGTCTGTTAAATAGTTTGTTCCGCTCCTAAATCTGGATTAGTGGTATCAGAGCAGTCTGCTCTTCATTTATTTTTCTTCGTGCATGTCCCCGACAAGATCTGGGTACAAGAAGTTGGGAGTCAAACCAATCACGTTGTTGAAAGATCGACCGCACTGAGCCCAACAACAACCCATGGGAGACAAAAAGAAATATGATGGAGCAGGAGATCCTTTTAATTTTTTTCTCGAGGAATCCCTTGCGTGACAAAGGAACGAAATGATGGACAACTTTGTGTAGATCCTTCAACAACTGCCCACAGGTGAAACATCTTCATCAAGCGGCCATGTGACCCCCTTCAAGGTACAGGTAAATTTTGATATTCCATTATTTGAAGGAATGATAGATGCAGATGTTGTAGATAAGAGGTTGAATATGCTCGAAGGGTATTTTTCGGTCAACAATTTTTTCGATAGGGAAAAGATTACTTTTGCACTCCTCAAGGTCGTCCCCCATGTTAAGGACTGGTGGGACACTTACTTTGAGCAAAGGGCCATAGAGGAATTTGCAATATTTGTGGTTGCCCCTACATGGGATTCCTTTAAGGATTCCATTAAAGAACAATACGACCTTGTTGGAAGCTATGAGGACTAGTACACCAGATGGACCACCCTGCATCAAGAAAGGGACCAGACAGTACCAGATTTCACCAATATTTTCCATACCCTACGCACCAAATTGGGTATCAAAGACTCTAAGAGACATTTGGTGCTCAAATATCGCGGTTGTTTGCATATATATATTCAAACAGAAATGGAGTTTTTGGACATCGCCTCATTGGGTACAACTTATAGGTACGTTGTCAAGATCGAGAAAAAATTTAAGCAGAAGAGGTGAAGGTTTGTATCTGCAAAATCCACACAGTCAAAGCAGGGAAAAGGCGGCCCCAACCCACACAAAAAGGGACAAAACAAAGATGGCCACTGTCAAGACAACCAATCCAAGCCGCAACACAAGAAGGGAAATGAGAAGACAAAGAAGGACACAGGAAAATGGTGTGAGTACCATAAAATCCCTTGGCACAACACTGAAGAATGTCGCTCCAAGCAGTCACTCATGGACAAGACGAAGGCTTCCGATTTAGAGGTTGATTCTGACTCTGAATCAAATCCTAAAGGAGGGAAGCAGATTATCGATGCTAAACCCAGTGCCACTATCGCTACCACCAAATTTCGGCCAAGCGAACTAGAAGAACCAAAGAAATGGGAGCACCTCTTTCACTCACATATGTGGCTAAAGGGAGCTCCACTTCAATTTATTGTTGATAGCGGCAGTCAGAAGAATTTGATTTCAACAGGGGTCATCAAGCAACTGGACCTGCCGATGACACCGCACCCGCAACCCTACACCATCGAATGGCTTCACCAAGGAAGAGATCTCTGTGTCAGCCAACAATGTTGTCTTCCCTACGACATCAAGCCTTTCAAAGATGAGGTATTGTGTGATATTGCTCCCCTTGAAGTTTGTGATGTTCATTTAGGACAACCATGTTTTTGGAAGCGTCATGATGTGTATGAGTCTAGACCCTGCAATGTTATTATTACTTTGGGTAGACAATTGTACAGGATACCAGAGGTAGCTCCGCCTACCACTATTTCTTTAATATTTTCTAAGCAATGCAATAAGGTTATCTCATAGACCAGGAAGTTCATCTTCTTTGTGATCCATGCTCACAGTAAGAAGAAGGGCACCGCCACATATGTGGCCTCTACACATAGCCTCTCTTTGCAACAAAAGAAAGTGGACAGGATCGTGGAAGACTACAAATACATCTTCTCCTCACCCATCGGGGTATCGACACACTACCAAGTCAAGTATCCAATTGATCTAACCCCCGGTGCACCTCTGCCTAATGGACCAGTCTATCATCGCTCACTGATGGAAAATGAAGAAATCAAGCATCAGATCCAAGAGCTTATTCAAAAGGGTCACATATGACCCAGATCCTCCCCTTACGGAAGCCCGATTGCACTGGTGTAGAAGAAGGACAAGACTTGGCGACTCTGCATTGATTACCGGTACCCAATTCCCAGGATTGATGAAATTCTTGACCAACTCAAGGGGTCAAAGTTCTTCAGAAAGATTGACCTAAAGTCTGGCTATCACCAGGTTCCCATCGAACCAACTGATGTATGGAAGACAACTTTCAAATCTAAAGAAGGTCTCTCTGAATGGTTGGTCATGCCCTTTATGCCCTTTGGATTAACAAATGCACCAACCACTTTCGTGAGGTTGATGGATGATGTATTGAGACCCTTCACCAACTCTTTTGTGGTGGTATATTCTGTTGACATCCTCATCTTCAACATAACTTGGGAGGAGCACATGCGACATATTCAACAGGTTTTGAACACTCTGTGGCAGCATAAGCTATATGCCAACTTGGAAAAATGATCCTTTGGTGTGAACAAGGTCCAATACTTGGGCTACATTGTTGATGAGCATGGGGTGCATGTTGATCCAGCTAAGATCTTAGTCATCCGTGACTGGCCAGCCCCAACCACACTAATTGAGTTTCAGAGCTTCTTGGGACTAGCCAACTTTTACTTACGGTTCGTGTTGGGATTCTCCCATATTGCATGGGCCCTCAGCCAGGTGACCAAGGGTGGTGGCAGAGAAAAGTTCATGTGGGGGAAGGAACAAAAACGAGCATTCAGTGATATGAAGCATCGCATGCGCTCAGATCCAATACTCTCCTTGCCTAATCTGCAACAACCGTTCGAGATTGAGACTGATGCATTTGACTATGTTGTAGACGCAATTCTCACTCAACACGGTCATCCAATGGAATACCATAGTGAGACACTTTCAATACTGTCAAAAAATACCGCACCTATGACAAGGAAATGTATTCCATTGTACAAGACTATCGTCAATAGAAACATTAAATTCTAGGAAAGGAGACAATCATCCACACTAATCACAAGCCTCTGTAGTTCATACAGACACAAAAGAAATTGCAAAACGATCGCCATCAGAAGTGGTCCACCTACCTGCAACAGTTCCATCTCAACATCAAGTATAAGACATAGATCTCCAATCGTGTCGTTGACTGCCATAGTCGACCTCTCGTGGCTGCACTCACCACTGTGCTCCATTCCTATGGAGATGAGGCATCTGAGTGGCCCCAACTTTATCAACAATATCTGGACTTCGCCACCACCTATCAACTCTTGGGTACATGCGCGTCTGTCATCGATTTCCACATTCAGGACGAACTATTATGCCATCTGGTCCATCTTTGTGTTCCTACAAGCGAGTGTGCGAAGATGATTTTGGAATCCCACTACAATCAGATGGCATGGAATTTTTTTGTGGAGAAAACCGTGGTCGTTCTTCAGAAACATTTTTATTGGCCAAAACTTCGACAGGACGTCAACAAGTATATCAAATATTGCATTGCCTGTGCCATTGCCAAGCCAACCATAAAGAAGCAAGGCTTATACACCCCTCTTACTACTCCCGAGAAGCCTTGGGAATCCATCTCAATGGATTACATGTCTGGCTTTCTGTCCACCAAGCAAGGCAATGAATGTGTATTTGTGGTTGTTGATCTATTTTCAAAGATGGCCATCCTCACAACCTGCAAGAAGAATATCACAGCGGTAGATACTACCAAGCTCTTCTTCGAACGAGTGTGGGTCCATTTTGGGATACCAGAGACCATCATCTCTGACTGGGACATCGGGTTCCTCAACACATTTTGGTCGAGTCTCTTGTCACGGTTGGACACCAAGCTCACTAAATCCACTGCTTTCCACCCCCAAACAGACGACCAAACAGAGGTCGTTAATCGGATGATTGTGCACATCCTACACATGTACAACTCTAAGCATCCACGTACACGGGATGAGAGTCTCCCCTATGTTCAACACAGTTACAACAGGGCTCTCCATAGCTCCACCAAACATAGCCCATTTCAGGTGGAGTTGGGATTCCAACCCTTGGGTCCCATTGATGTTGCACTACATCTTGCCACCAAACAGACAGACTCTTCCCATGTTCAGTCTGAGACTGACAAAGCCACCCAATTCAACACATCCGCCAACAGGTCCATGAGATTTTGCAAAAATCCAATGCTAAGTACAAGCAGTGCCATGATCAACACAGGGTACCACACTAGTTTCAGATTGGAGACAAAGTCTGGTTACATTTGTAGAAGGAGAGTCTCACATGGCCCCATCAAAATCTCTGCCCACTTTGCTATGGGCCTTACACTATCACCAAGGTTGTGGATAGCAATGATTTTGATCTCAACACTCCACTCTTCCTTGGCTTGCACCTAGTGTTCAATGTGGGTCTCCTTTGGCCATATTTTCCACCATTGTTGGACACCTTAGAGATCGTAGAACAACTAACATGGACAGATCTCAACCCTAACTGCATGGAACAAGCATCCACTGATTAGATAGTGGACACACAGGTCAAGGGCACTCGCCAATAGAGGATCCGACTTTATCGGGTTGTTAAGGTAGGGCAGCTCCTACACCAAGGAAAGTGGCTCACCCGGGGCCAAATTCAGCAGAAGTTTCCTCACTTGATGGTGGAATGCAATTCAATGGAGACCATTGCTTCCTAAGAGGGGAGGACTGATCTAGGTGGATTTTCGTGGCCACCCACCTATTCCAAATGGATCTTCTTGATAGTTTTAGTTCAACACGTTCTTTTATACTTCTTTGTAATTGTTGGTTCTACACTTCTGGGATGTCTGAAGCCATACACATATTCCAGGTGGATACTGGTGGCCTCCCATCTAATCCAACTAGCTTATTTTGTATGTTTTCATGCCATCACATCTTGTTGTACTTCTAAGGCTGTTTTGGGGCCCTAAACATTGTTTTTTTGGCTCCCCATAGTCAAAATGTAGACAAAGTGAGAGTTTGATGGCGTAATGTGTATTTCTATGAAAGGCCTTTCCAACGGGTTATCACATGCCTAAAACGGAGGTCGTATGCAAAAGTTACGACCCCGGGAAGTTGAGGTACCAACTTACCCATAGGGGCCCACATAACTTTTGGCGTTTCACCTCCTAGGGTTTTGACATTCATGAGTAATATCAAAAAGGCCTCTGGAGCCTCATTGTAATCGTTCTGCTCAGACAGATGCGCATAACAGCCACATCTCTTCTGAGAGATAACTACCACCATTCGATCAAGTGTTTCAGTTCTGCAGTTTTACAATTTCACCCTATTTCATTTCTTCAATAGAAGATATTATTCACTAGATATCTGTGTTGTTCTTCATATCTTTGTGTTTATTGTGTTCAATCTATTAATCAGTTCGTTCCTCTCCTAAATCCGGATTATAGACCGCCATTTAAGAAATCCTAATGGATTTGGGCTATGAACGACCAATAATGAAGCATCCAAAGTAATGTCAATTGGGCAAGGGGCTCAAAGCACGTGGGTGCCCCAAAAGGGTACCCAAATGGGTTTAACTCAGCTAAACCAATGACCAGAGGCCAGAGGAGGGAAAATGAAGGTGTTAAGGGACCTTACATAGGCACTAGACATCCCTAAGAGGTCACATATCTAAGTTAAGGCAAGGGTGCTCAAGGAAGGCGATCTGACATGAAAGGATGGTTAAGAGATATCGATGGCATCATGTGGTGGGTCATGCATTGACACGACATGGAAGTAGGAGACACACAACATCCTCCGTGGGTAGATATGTGTGAGTACTAAAGTGTGAAATCCATACACTATAGTCACTTGACTAAGCCCACTCCATACCTTCATGGACAACCACGATATTACCCAAAATTTATCAACCAGTTAGAAACTAGCCTATTCCACCAAAATAATCTTCCAGGGGAAGTATTTGATTATGAAGGAAAGGGATTTAGCTAAAACCTTATATAACATGTACAACTAGGTTATATACCACCTATTAATGATAATATATTGTCTTAAAATGAAATTTACATTCCCCTAATTGATCTTTCACTTTGAGAATTGGTCTTGACAACCTCATGGTATATTTGCAACATGTAAGGACCCACAAAATCTCAAGTAGATTTGTAAAACTCATGGGGAATCCATTGGTGCCTAGAGATTTACTAATAACCACTTCTTCGAGGGTTATATGGATCTCATCTAGAGTCAATGACTAATCACATTTGACAAGTCGTGATTAGGTGGCTTACGAGGTACGACATTCTCACAAATTTTCTTGTTCGGACCGTGTTCCTCTATGATATATTGTGACCAAAAATATTCTTTGAATGAGTGATGAACTCATGATAATGCTATCGTGTTAGGACAATCTAATATTGTCGATTGTAATGGTGACAATATGCCCAAAATCCTCCTTGGCAATTAAGACATGGAAGAAAACTTTGGTGGGTCTACCCCGTTCTAATATAGTGAGGCCGAGATCAAATTTGAGCCCTCTTATCCTTTTTTACTTAGTTGACCTTTAATGTCTCACCACAACAACAATTCATTTTAATATTTTATTTTTTAAATGAGATTTTCAGTGGATATTAGTTGGGTCTTGATCACATGAAAACATAAATTACTTTATATTAATTTTTTTAAGAAAATTTTAATTTTTAATTTAATTTAATTTTGTTTTTTTCCTATTAAATTTTCAAACAAAACATTAAATGAAAAACAAAATACAAAATAAAAATTACATTAAAAAAACTTAGGATAAAAAAATATTTTAAAAACAAAAGTATGACTATAAAATCACAAAATAAAGACCTTGACGACCTTCCCACATTTAAAACATCTTCGAATGAATGTAATTATCATACTCTGTGTTTTAACTTTCAAAGTGTCTCTTCCTCCCTAAAAAGGAAGCACTCGTAAAATTTTATCGAGTGTTGAATCTTTTGAAACACTTTTTATATGTTAGAGATTAAAACAAGTATCATTATCAAATACAATTATTATATAAGTAAATTCATTTTGAACTTGAATTATAAACAATAATGCCATTCAAAAGGAGATTTAAACATTCACCTCTCCCCATAAGAGAAATGCTTTCACCATAAGTTAATTCTTATTTTTAATTCCGTGATGCTTTGTGTAAACTTTTCTAATATCAATGATCCATGATAAAAACAAGTCAATTTTAGAAACATAGATGTACATTAATTTAAAAAAAAGGTATTATATATAGTATATTAATACATACAATGAATGGATAATGGTGTGTTTTTTTCGTGGGAAATCAATAGGAAGACCATTCACTTGTCTCTATAAATTAAGAAACATTCTAGTCCTTCAAAAATTGTAATTCACAAATACTTCATCTCCATAATTCAAATTATGTTTAGTAAAAATATAAATATATTTTCTTCAAAACGTTGTCGACATCAAATCTTGTTTGACATTTTCACATGTTATAAATATACAATTTTTCATAAATTTGATTTCACCAGAACTTTCTTTTACATGTAACGATGCACCCCACCCTTCCTTAGGCAAGGGTGGGATATTCCTCATGGCTCATGAGTAACTTCAACCACAATTAGATCATGAAGAAAAAACATGTCATCAAAGAGATTTAAACCTCGATGAGGAGGCTAACAATACTTCCTCTCAACCACCTAAGCTAGACCTAGTTAATATTTTAAACTGAAGGACATGTGGGTGAGCTTTGATCCACTTATGTGTGCATGGGTCACAAGATTGTAACTTTCACTAAAATTACTAATGAATATTGCAATATTTTCATTTGTATGTGGTCACTCATGTATATAAATATTATCTTTGAGTTGTGACTAATCCTCATGGATATGGGTCATAGACTAGTAACTTACTCTATGCAGATAATCCCAAAAATGACATCTCATGTGTTGGATTGTAGAAGCCTCTCAATACTTAAATAAAAGAGACAAGGGAGCTCTAACTGAATAGTTCATAAGGCACAATACTTGCTAAGGTTTTGCAAATAGGGTAGCAAGCTAAATGTGCTTGATTGTGGGGAAAATCCACAATTAAGTGTGCTTAAGCCAGAGGAGTCTTGATATAGGTGATCTCCTAGGAAGTCTCAATTATTCAATTATTGGATGCAAGCCCCAAATGTGATGATTGATGTTACACAATTCATTTTGCTAGTTTCAATCCCACTTCTTCACCCCTATGAGCATCACTTGATCCAATGAGTGTTGAATGGACTATTCAAAATCATGAGATATTGGTATGTTGTGACTAATACTCATGTATATGAGTAATGGATTAATGACTTACTCTACACAGATAATCCCAAAAATGATATCTCATATGTTGGACTACAAAATCCCTTTAATACTTAAATAAAAGAGTCAAGGGATATCTAATTGGATAGTTCACAAAGTGCAATATTTACTAAGGTTTTGCAAATGGGGTAGCAATATAAGTTAGATTGATTGCGAGGAAAACTCCATAGTTAAGTGCACTTGAGCAAGAGGAGTCTTGGAGTAGGTGACCTCCTCAGAAGTCTTGGTTACTGGGTTCAAGCCCTAGAGGTGATGATTGATGTTATGCAACTCATTTCTCTAGTTTCAATCCCACTTCTTCACCCCTGTGAGCATCGATCGATGCAATGAGTGCTAAGTGAACTATTCAAAATCATGATAAATTGGTCAATTGTGATTAATATGTGTGATTAATATGGATCATAGATTAATGAATTACTCTATGCCAATAATCCCCCAAAATATATCTTATCTTATAAAAGTCAAACATTTAAGTGTTACAAACATTTGGGGTGTTACTATAAAGATGAAAAGTAATAAGGAAATATGGAATTAAATTCAAGAGCATTAAAATAATGTGCAGGAATTTTAAAAATTACACATATAAGTAAATAAAGCCACTGTTACAACGCTATTGCTATGTTTTTTATGGTAACTAAAGGAAAAGTTATATCAATGTTCCAATGTGTAGCGTACAAAATAGGATGTTCCAATGCCTAGTGTACAAAATAGGATTGATTTAATTGAGCTCATAGGGAGGGATGGCATATTAATTATGAAAATGTAGATCTTTCTTTAACTAGATCTTTAGCTATCATTCGATTACAAAGCTAAACTCATGAGAAGCAACCACGTAGAAAGGACTAAATAATAGATTAATGCACTCATTTTATGAGAATGAAGCTACACACAAATGATTTCGACTTAAGTGATTTTTAAACAATCTTGTTTAAATTCTTCTCATGTTGTGTTCAACAACCCTCATAGTATCTTATTCCTTAGTATTGTTACTATTCATTTATTTTTCTTAGAGCTTTGTGAATGTGGAGAGACACATATTCAAGGAATAAATTCATTATATAAAAGAAAAATCCACCCTTTTGTTTTTGGTTCATTGTATGACATATTTTTTAAGATTTAGAGGAATTAGTAATTTATTGAGATTACCTAGACGAGGTCTAGATTCGAATTTGGTTGGTTTCTACTGTTCGACAACACAGGTATTCCAACAAGTATTCTAATAGAGGACGAACACTTTTAGTAACCACTCACACAACCATATCAAAGATCAACACACTGATGTTTTGACGTGGTAAAACCCCTATGGGGAAACATCCACGACCCCATCCAACACGGCCACTTGGAGCAGTTTATTAATGCAAAAGAAAAGATTACATAGAGATTTTACAAGAGAGTTTCTCACAATCGATCATTGACAAATGACCCTCCATGCTCTTTAAATAGAGATCATGGACCAATCGGGTGTTAAGCCACAGATCAATGGTCGTTAAGATCGAGGAGAATATGAACCGTCAGATCACTCTATGTCGGGAACATATCGTGACCGTCAAATTTCCTAACTACAAATGCATACTAAGAAACACACTTTTGCCTAACAACACATTAGACCAAGTAGGTCTTAACTAACTCCTAAGTGTTGTTAGCCTATGGCTTACCTTTACCAATCACTAAGTCTAATTTGTCACCTATATTTGTAATATTCATTTAGGATATTAGTAATATATCCTCAACTGATGACTAATGCGTTAGTTAAGATTGCCTAGCCTAGTCATCATGCATGATTTTAAGATCTAGAGAAAATCTCTCTATGAGGTGGCATCACCCATTGTACTATAAATATGTAACATTGGTGTGAATACAATGAGTTGGCTAGTGAGCCTTTTCCGCCATCTTGTTGTTCMTGTCTATATTTCATCAATTGGTATTAGAGCATCTTTGTTTTATCAATTGGTATCAGAGCTTCTATAGTTCTTAGGGCCTGGTAGAACCATGGTAGTTTTCCATGGAAGATTTGCAATTTGAAAATTGATGATGTAAGAATGTTGATGATGTTTTTAATATGGTAGTCACATCTACAACCTTGGCAATCAATTTGGATGGACAATGGAAAAKATGAGAAAATGGATACCAACGATGCAAATTATTTTTTTAGTCCCTCAATCTCAGTGTGCGCCCTCCATGAATTACTCTTGATAAAGAACTACTCAGTGCTATCTCCCATCTTCATCCGAGCTATGGTGAAGAAATGATGTGATTATTCCATGGAAGACCATTGAAGATCTGATGGTTTCAAGATGTGCATGAATAAAGAAGAGCGGTTGATGATTGACCTCATTCTCCTGCAAAATATGATTCTCTTGTCCCCAAATTCGTAATATTCACTGGCTGATAAGAGGAGAGATTTCTACGACGTTTTAGATTTGATCTGTGATATGGACAACCATTGATACAAATCTTCCAAATAAAGAGGTGAGATCTGTTAAGTACTAAGAATAATTTGTATGCACATATATTTTTCTACAACTTCTAGATCTGCAGACTCTGAGGGTCATGAAATCCCCTCCATTTCCTTCTGGACCTCATTTGATAATTTGTGGTGGAAGATTTCGATAGAGAGCATGGGATTTATCAACAATAAAGAATCTAGCAGAAGTGAAGCTATATTTCCCATATCCGTTTGGATATCCATATAGATCTCTGTGATTTTGTACGTAGAAGCCAGCTCATGTGGAGGTGTGTGCTTCAGATCGCCATGTATTCGGGTGGCAGTGCTAAAGCCCAACAAGAACAGAGAGATGCCTTTGTTTGTGTTCCTTGTGTTGCCTAATATGCTTCCAACCATGGATGGTGAAGATTTCAAACTCAAGATGCTGCAAATTTGAGTAATTCATAAAAATTTCATGGTCCATTGAAGTTTGCTCGTGAATCTTGGAGGTCTAGCAGTTTCAGCGAGCGCGTGAAATATTTTTCTCCCATAAACTTTGCAGCAGTTCTGTAGACAACATGGTGCCTCCATCGACCTTCATTTGAAGACTTATGCGCAACCTGAATATCAGAAATATGTCCACCAAGGTTTATTGTCTTCTATTTTCTGAACAAATATGAAAATGAAAATCATGATCTGAAAACAACTCAAGCTTATTTTCCTCAAATGTGAATGGAACGATTTCTGTTATGTTTCCTTCTCTGTTAGTTGTTCCCTTATATATTTGGATACATTATTTCTGCAAAATCGTGTGAATCATTTCACATAAATTGATTTAACATTAGTTCACTGGAAAACATTCTTGATGGTTGGTAATTTAGATCCAAAATATGTTTTGTAAGGATCCATATCAGATCTCTTTTATAGCAGATTGATAGCTACAGAGCATTGAGACACAAAAATCTTGAATCTGTCATCATTAGTTCAGCTCAGTCAACACAACAGAGTCACGATCCATGCCTTGATCGAATGATAGGCTATTGTTTTGCTCATGGAGATGAAAACGTGAATGCCAAGATTAAAACATGAATTTGGCATTTTCCTTGCATCAACATAAAGAGGACCAACAAATTAAAAAGAAAAAAGAGGACCCCTCTCCAGCGAAAACCGAGGGTTTTGCAAACAATTTCCGACCTCTGCATAATAGCTCAATGATTGTATAGGCTCTCTCGTCCAACAAAAATGTTCATTGATCTGCACTATAGAGGTGTATTGCAATCCATCTCAGCATGTTGATAAGTAAATTTGACTTCTGCAAATGTTTTTCGTCAAAGAAATTCGACCTATGGAAAATTGAATCAGGCTTTGACAAACAAATTCAAAGATTGCAAAGATTCTTTTAAGTAAATGTGTTCATCAGATTCAGTAAGATCGCGTTGAAGTGGACACCCTCTCCTCCAACTCTTCGTGTTGTCTCCTCCATCTTGCGTGGATAAAAAATCCAAAGTCAACGATTTATTTTTTCAATCGGTTCATTAAATCTTCATAGATTTACTCGATTTTTTCAAGGTCCCTCACGTATCTGCGTTCTCAAAGATTTAAAAAGGTATAAGTGCTTACTTAGGAAGGCATCCATGTGAAAATTGATGAAGTAGTTTTTACATTCATAAATCATGCCATGCATAAGACAAAACTGTGCACAAACATTTATAAAGTCATTTTTTAAATGGCATGGCTTTATATGGATTTGAATGTTTAAAGTTTTTAAAAGACGGAGTATAAAGTGTGATGATAAAAATAATACTTTACTTTGATTGGAGTAATATAAAGAATATTTTATTAAAATATTTTTGTTGGGAGTCATAAGAAAAAGTGGCATTGTAATCTTTTTGAAAGAGGAAGATTAGTTAAAAGCTTCATGTATAATCTTTTAATATATATATATATATATATATATATATATATATATATATATATATATATATTTTTTGTGATGGTGATATTGATCCAATCGAAATTGAATAAGGGGATTATAGGTGTACTGTGCATAGTGTTCAACGATGGTTATTGTTCTGAATGATTCTCAATGCTACACTTTTTTATGTGTCTAATTGTGACACTTAAAATACGAATGTAATTTTTCATACAACCATACACACAAAGTATAAGGCAAATTAATGTTATTCAAGCACAATGGAGCGTAAGTAATCAAGAAGCAACGAAAATATAAAATTAGTAATCATATCAACATTGCACATATCAAGCTCATAATAAAGGTCTCAAAGCATCATCAAATTTGAAGAACAACTCAACTTTGAAATCAACATTCATTGTATACTTGTAATAGTCCTTTGTAAGTGTTAGTATCAAACTTATGTTGACTTTGTTATTGGGTGCATTCTCGGTTGAACTCGACACCCACAACTTGCTTGTGTCATTATATTCCTAAGTTTATAGGTTGAGTGGTTAAAACTCAAATCATTGTAATACTTTAGGTGCATTTTCGGTAGTATCTGACACCCTGAACTTCTTGGAATAAAGCAAGAAAAGTTCAAGCGAGCGATTCAAGTGAGCGAGTTGCAAATAAACCTTCTTCTACTGAGTCAAATTATAATCAGGATCTACCTGCAAAAGGAGACCTCATTTAGTGTTTTGAAATGACTCGAAATCTAGAATTATTAGAGTTACTGAACACTCTAATAAACACCACTGAAGACAACACAATGATATTGAACAAAGCAACTCTTCAATCAATGCTAACTTGTTTGCAAGTGACGCAAGCTAAAGTTAGACTTCTTCAATCTCTATCCCAAATATTGAATGATTTGTTGATTGATCTCAAAAATAAACAACGAATGAAGTGTCAGACTAGAAGTTGATTGACTTCTCTTGGTTTGCTCTCATCAGATTGGAGTTTACATGAAGTGAACAAATTGCATGCATCCTAGCTCACATGATTACATAATGAGATTTTCCAGAGATGGTAGACTTTGGCAGGATTATGGTTCAATGACTTGCAATTGAATCATACATGTAATACATTGGGATGTTGTTGGACACCTAAAGTGTCAAGATTAGTTAGTGGTTATCCAAAAACCATCAGATACATGGTATCAATTAGTTAGTGGTCATCCCAAACCACATATTCAGAGAGCACTTCAATGATACCCTGATATTAGAGTGGTAATACTACATGTTCACCAATTAGCAGAAGACATCAGATTCTTCTAGCTAAAATACTGGGCAAAATGATCAAATTGTCAAGCAATCAGGAAATGTTCAGATATTGCAGCTATTTGCTTCCATATCTCAGCTCTCTTCCAGTTCATTTCAGATGAACCGTTCAACATCCAAATTGGCGGTGTTTTAGGTAGTTCTTCATTGAGGCTCAGCTCAAGAGTTTTAGTATGAAGACTTGGAATTGATACTAGTTTATGCGTTATTGCTGGTATTATTGATCATAATTGTGATTGAGGGGGAGATTGTTAGCCTATGGCTTACCTTTACCAATCACTAAGTCTAAATTGTCACCTATATTTGTATTATTAATTTAGGATATTAGTAATATATCCTCAAGTGATGACTAATGAGTTAGTTAAGATTGCCTAGCCTAGTCATCATGCATGATTTTAGGATGTAGAGAAAATCTCTCTATGAGGTGGCATCACCCATTGTACTATAAATATGTAACATTAGTGTGAATACAATGAGTTGGCTAGTGAGATTTTTCCACCATCTTGTTTTTCCTGTCTATATTTTATCAATTGGTATCAGAGCATCTTTGTTTTATCAAGTGTCTAAATATCCTAACACCCCCCCTTAAGAACAACTTGGGATATGAATGAAGGATTTACAATAACGATGAAATAGGAGAAGGAAGGAGGGATTAGAGCCTATCCCCCCTTAATGACAACTTTCTGAACTCCTAACATAGATCGAAGTTTGGGAAACTTCACTTTTGTAAGAGACTTTGTGAAAATGTCTGCAACTTGATCTTCTGTAGGGAAAAATAACACTTCAATAACTTGATCATGAATGAGCTTTCTGATGAAGTGCATGTGGAGCTCGATGTGCTTACTGTGCTGATGTTGAACTGGGTCTTTGGCGAGCTTGATGACACTCTAATTGTCGCACCAAAGGTTGGTCGGATGCCACTGCTAGAATCCAAACTCTGAAAGGAATTGTTGAAGCCACAAGGCTTCCTGACCTGCATTTACCACTGCTCGATACTTTGCTTCTGTTGAAGAAAGTTCAATAGCATGTTGTTTCTTACATGCCCAAGTGACAGGTCCTGAACCAAGGCTAAAAACATAACCTGCAATAGACTTCCGATCATTAGGGTCGCCAGCCCAATTTGAATCAGTGAAACCCGCCAATAAAGGAGTCCCCCCTAAACTGTAATGTATCCCAAACTGAACTGTACCCCAGACATATCGAAGTATCCTTTTGGCTGCTTTCCAATGGATTTCATGGGGTGTTTGCATATACCGGGCAATAAGACCAACAACAAAGGAAAGATCAGGATGTGTATGAGTTGAGTATAAGAGGCTACAAACTAACTGATGGTACAAGGTGGCATCAACTTTGGGGGAAGTACAAGTGGCAGCTAGATTGATTCCAGACTGGAAGGGAGAAAGGGTTGGTTTACAATCATCCATGTGAAAGCGACGAAGAAGGTCACAAGCATACTTAGACTAGGAAATAAAAT
This sequence comes from Picea engelmannii, assembly GCA_009831015.1. Classification (NCBI taxonomy): domain Eukaryota; kingdom Viridiplantae; phylum Streptophyta; class Pinopsida; order Pinales; family Pinaceae; genus Picea; species Picea engelmannii. The sequence goes on along the minus strand of ML808160.1, from coordinate 46,292 downwards.
TTCCTTCATTGGTTTGCAAAACTTGGAGGCCAAGGAAATAGTGCAAAAAGCCTAAGTCTATCATTTCAAATTTCTTCTTAAGGCTCATTTTCACATGGTTTAAAATTTTTGAGTCACTACCAGTAAGGATAAGGTCATCAACATAAAGGACAAGGATTATGAGATTGCTTCCTACTTTATTGGTATAGACATTAGAATCAGAATGGAACCTAGAGAATCTGGTGTCAATAAGAAAGTTTTCCATTTTGGCATACCAAGCTCGGGGAGATGGCTTAAGATCATAAAGATATTTCTTAAGGCGACAAACAAGGCTAGAGTCATTCTGGACATATCCATGAGGTTGTTCCATGTAGATTTATTCTTGCAAATCTCCATGCTAGAAGGTGGATTTGACATCCATCTGATGGACCTCCCATTTATGTGAGGCAGTAAGGGCAAGAATAAGGTGGATGGAATTCATTTTGGCTACATGGGCAAAGGTTTCATTATAGTCAATTCCTTCAAATTGGGAAAATCATTTTGCAACTAACCAAGTCTTGTGTATTTCAACACTTCCATCTGATGCATACTTAGTTCTGTAGACCCATTTACGTCGGACAAGTTTTCTTCCTTTTTGAAGAGGTACAAGATCCCAAGTATCATTGGCCATTAAAGAATGATACTTTTCATTCATTGTTGTATCCCAATCTAGATGACTTGAATCTTTTGCAAATGTCTCTAGATCATGAGTTTTTGAAACTTGAACCAAAAGAGAAGAGGCTCACTGGAACTGTGAATGTGTTCGATGCTGATCTAAAGGATCATCGACAAGATCACCGATTGCTTCTCGTGTTGAACATACCCATCTAGGAAGCGGTGGAATTGGTGTTGGTTCAGGTTCAAAGGAATCATCTGGAGGAAGGTGAGCAGGTGGAGGTGGATTTTCATCCTCACTGTTATCATCTGAAGAAGAAATCAGAATAGGAATAGAAGAAGGAACAAACGTCGAAGATGGATTGCTAGCCGAAAAAGGCACAATTAACGAATTAGGCTCGCAGACCAAGGGATTTTCATCAAATTTAACATCTCTTCTAATAATAATTTCATTACAATGTGGTTGAAGAAGTCTATAACCTTTGACATCTTCAAAATAACCAACAAATATACACTTAACACTTTTAGGCTGCAATGCTTTCCTTTTCTCATCATGAATGTGAGACCATGCTATACTCCCAAATACACAGAAGTAACTTACGTCTGGTTTAATTTTAGTCCAAGCTTCTTCTAGTGTTATATTTTTAAGATCCTTTGTGGGAGTGCGATTTACTATGTAATTTGCACAGTTGCTTGCTTCCACCCAATACTTTAGACTTAATCCCTTAGATTGGATCATACAATTAACCATTTCTTTTAATGTGTGGTTCTTTCTCTCAGCAACACCATTTTATTGTGGTGTATATGGAACAGTGTGTTGCATTTGAATGCCCTATGTAGTGCAATAACTTGTAAAATTATTGTTCACATATTCTCCTCCATTATCTGTTCTTAACTTTTGAATTTGATGTCTAGATTGCTTTTCTACAAGGGCCTTGTAGGCCAAACACTTGTCAGGAACTTTGCTCTTAAGTTTTAAGAAGTAAACCCAAGTCTGTTTAGAAAATTCAAGAAGGAGAAGAAAGTGGACCACACAAATCATTATGAACATGCCGCAAAGGGCCCGAGGCGTGCAACGAGGCACATTTGTCCAAACTATCTCGACGATATTTGTCGAGAACACAACCGACACAAACACTGTCTCTGCATGAAACAAGAGGAAGACTAATTACCATTTGTGGATTACATAGTTGTTGCAATGAGCGATAGTTTAGATGACCAAACCGCTCATGCCAAAGTTTGCTCAAGTCGTCGCTATCAGCAACAAAAATTGATGAAAAAGATGATGACCCAAAGTTGTCAAACTTGTACAACCTAGTAATATCATCAACAATTCCAGTTGCAAGAACATGCTTAGGATATTTTAAATCCTTGATTACAACTTGGTGAGGTGAAAACTCTATGGTTTTACCTTCACATGAATGAGTGATTTGATATACTGATAGAAGGTTACAAGAAAGACTTGAAACACATAATACATCATTGAAATGACCATTATCTACTTGAATTGTTCCAGATCCTACAACACTAAGAGATCTATCATCACCAACAAATATTTTCTTGGTGTTGTTACATTTATTTAGAGCAGAAAATATGTCTTATCCTTAGCCATATGATAAGATGCTCGAGAATCAATAAACCACCCATTAGAAGAAGAAGTAAAAGTTGTATTGAAGGAGAAACCTGGAGCAGAAAGTGCATGTCCATGAGAAGAAGAAGAAGAAGTAGAATCAATACTGATGTTGTGATTCTTCATCACTGCTTCTAAAGCTACCATATTCTTGAAACATTTGGACTCATCATGACCATCTTTATCACAAAAGTTGCAATGTCTGCCAGTCTTCTTATTTTTATATTTTGTTCCTTTGTCACCACTAGGAGTTGAAGCTGTCTGAGTGGGTTTGGGACCGTTATGTTGCTTGTTGTTGTAGCGAGGATGTTGCATATTGGGATTCTTGGGTTTATCTTTCTGTTGGGAAACTAAGGATTTGTTGGAAATACTTGTAGTGCTGATCACTCAAAGTTGTACAAGTTTATCTTCCTCTTTAATCAAAGCAACACAAAATGACTCAAGAGTGGGTTTTTTTAATATTTTTATAAGTTGTCCCTATATCCTCTCTCATGGCATAAAAGGTAGATACAAACATAGAATATGCACTACCTAGATTAGAGATAATAAGATAGATGCAACGCTCTTCGTCCATATTTATCTCACATTCTTCACATAAAATTCAGAGTGTTTTAAACTTAGATAGATAGTTTCCAATGCAAGAAAAATCACTTGGATTTAAAGTCAGTACTTGATTTTCTAATTGTTGTGCTCGAATAATATTGAGTTTACCAAACATAGTTTCAATATTTTCCCAAGCTTCATCGGGGTCATCAATTTCTTTAAGGTGGAACCTTAAATCAGGAGAGATGGGCATTCCGATTAGTCCACGTGCTTCGTCACTCATATTAGCCCATTTGAATTTCTTATCAGTATCAATAGGTTCTTTTTTCTTTTCCAAGGTAATCCAATACAATACTTTATTTCTTAATAAATCCTCCATATGAGATTTCCATTAGAAGTAGTTGGTGCTAGTAAGCAAAAGATTACTGGAAGAATCCATATTAAATATGTAGATAATATGGATTTAAAAACTAAAACTGATGATATGGATGAAAATATCTCGAAATATTATGCAGTTTAAAAAAAACCGACACTAAAAATGGACTTCGGATGTGAAAGTTATGTCTTTTTAAAAAGACGGCAACCAAAGGACCAAGTGGTGATTTAAGTTGCTTTATGAAGTGACCCACTTTTATAAAAAGAAGTGGGGATCACTTTTACAATGAAGTTACTTTATAAAAAAAAAGCCACATGAAAAATAAATAACTCTAAAATAAAGTATTAAAGCTACTTATAGTGATTCACTTTTATACTTGAAGTGAAATACACTTTACAATGAAGCATGAACTTTAAAAAAAAAAGTAACAAAAAAGAAAGATTTGAACTCAAGACCTCTTACTTAATAAGACAAATTTTAACCAAACAGGCTAACAAAACATATTGTATTGTTTAGTAAGAGGATTGGGTTGTTGTTGTTGATGCCCTTGGAGAGAATGCTAAAAAAACTATTTTCACACAAGAAAAAATGTTTGCTTCTCGATGACAACAAGGGTTAGATCTTGGTTAGCTTATCTGGTAGATGCACCTTTTCCTATCTGTTTCTGATTTTCTGAGATCGCACAGGGCACGGGGAAAAGAGCATATGCATATATAAAAGAGTAGCAACCCAAAAAAAAATAATGTAAAACCGAAATAAAACAAAAAATAATACTCTGCAAAAATTAAAAAAATGCGTATTCAGGCTTTATACCTCCAGATTTGACTGAAATGGTCGTATCTTGGGAAAACAAAAACCTTTTCGAGTGAAATAAAAAGTGTTCCTGACTAAAACTAGCGCTCCGGATGCAATGGAATAGTCCTCTCAGCCCAAAAATTTACTAACATGATAGAAAATGGAGATGAGGCAACTCAGCTTCACGATCTCGATCTACAACAGGAGCGGGTCTTCAAATAGGCTCTGATACCATGTTTGACAACACAGGTATTCCAATAGAGGACGTACACCTTCAGTAAAAACTCACACAACCATATCAAATATCAACACACGATGTTTTGACGTGGTAAAACCCCTATGGGGAAACATCCACGGCCCCAACTAACATGACCACTTGGAGCAATTTATTAATGCAAAAGAAAATATTACAGAGAGATTTTACAAAAGATTTTCTCACAATCGATCATTGGAAAATGACCATCCATTCTCTTTAAATAGATATCATGGACCAATCAGGTGTTAAGCCATAGATCAATGGCCGTTAAGATTGAGGAGAATATGAACCATCGAATCACTCTATGTCAAGAGCATATCGTGACAGTCGGATTTCCTAACTACAAATGCATACTAAGAAACACACTTTTACCTAACGACACATTAGACCAAGTAGATCTTAACTAACTCCTAAGTGTCTAAATATCCTAACAACCACTATAACATCTAGACTAGTGCCAACAACCCACAAGCCAATGCCTAGTAGGAAACTTATGACTTAGCAATGGTTGATACTTCATGAAGCCCACCAGGATGGAACCTCTATCCCAGGGGGTGTTTACCTTGCTATCCTTATCACAACGGGCCAACATATCTACTTTGTGGGAATTCAACCCAGGTCAAATCAAAGTCGAAATCAAGTTGCTTATGAATTGTAAATTAGATTACTTGTAAATTGCGCCCTAGATGAAGAGACAAATTCATATAAGCACCATTTCAAAATTTCACTTATATATGACATATTTATTAATTAAGATACATCATTAGTTTGTGTGATCAAAGAGAGAGGATTGTGGCACATAATGCATCAAATACCAAGGATATGCCATTAGTAGGTAGAAAATATGTGACACACAATGCGTCTCTTATTTTAATGTGTAGACGCTTCATACCCACTAGCCTTCCCATAAGTGCATTAGGCAAATTTATTTTTCTTAATGTCTTTGAATATAGGTAGTTGCTTCAATTATTATTGGAATTTAAGATTAGTCTTTTAATTTTTGCTAAAACATTATTGGGCATTCCAAATATCCAAGCAATTGTTATTTCTTTTTAAGGAAAAAATGTAATATTATTATTCATACAATGAAAAGTAGATACTACATATGGCAGTTGTGTAAGGCATATATTCCATATATGATTACATTATAAGACATATTTGATGGTGATCAATGGATTTATCCCTAATCTCATAAGAAACATTAACAATTTACCATGCCACACAAAGCCAAACAAAAATATATAGCGACAAAACAAAAGGACTAAGAAACATAGATGCAATTGCAAAAGTGGAAACAAATCATAAGAAAACTCAAGGGGTATTCGATGACCACTTCTTCATTGGCTTTAAACATATGGAGAACAATAATATTAGTTAAAACACCAAGTTTGGATTGCTAATTTGAAATGCAATTTAACTCTTTGAAAACGTGCTTGAATAGATGTGAACGAATATGTCCTTCCATAAAAAACACGATTCATGATGCTTGCAAGACTCATAATTTGAAAATAAAGTCTCCATTCATCCATTATATGGTGGGTTGACAATTTGCAAAGACTTGGAGATACTCAATACTCATCTCCACTATAATTCTAAGCATAGCTACTAGGGCATATAGTTCTACCCAATTATTTGAACCTCGACCCACCCCTAAGTGGAAAGTGAAAGAATGAGACACATTTAAGTGTATAACTCTTCTACCACCACACATTCTTGGATTTCCTTATGAGTCTCCATAAAAAGGCCCCATGCCATGTCCTCATTGATCTCTAGAGTTGTTGATCTAAAATATTGTTTTACGGTCTTAAGGTCGACCTTACAAAGATATGAATCCCCTTGCATTTTTAGAGAGGTGGTACTCCTCTTTTTCTTATAAACTTATAACAAAATATGAAAAAAACCAAATTCTGTAAAAGCTAACATTCTTATTTAAAATAGTATCTGGAATATGGACCAGATACCCTTCAAAATAGAAAACAAATATATATAATATTTACAACATGGATAAATAAAATAAGTATGATAAATAAAATGTTGACATTTCCATCACAACATTTATCAAGAAAGTAAAAGATACCCACAATAAAGACACTAAAGACAAGAAAGATGGACCACATACATAAGAGAACTTTAAATGATCATTCCATTAAACACCAAAAAGATTATGATGGATAAAAAATTTGGAAACTCAAGCTTCAAATCAAAGTATTTGAGAATACAATAATGTACTATCCCAAGTAGTTCTCTCGAAGTCTAAAAAATAATATGTCTTTAAATACCAATTCAATGTATTTAAAGAAAAAATTATGCATTCGCCCTTCAAAGAGGACCGGGATTGGCTCCCGCAGAACATAAAAACGAAAATACCTGGAAGATGAGAGAAAAACAATCAAGGGTCAGCCTGGTTTTCAAATAATACTGGGAAATAAAGGCAACATGACAAATGGACGTAGAGGAAAAAAAAAGAAAAGGGGAATAAGGTTGTTGCTTGACTCACTATGATGGAAAGTACTCGTAACCTTTACTTGCTTGCAGTTGGTTCCTTTATAGGTGTATGTTGTGGTTGAGGTGGCATAACCACTGTAAATGCTTCTTGATTTTCTAGTTTAGTAATTTTGATTAATGCATTTTTCAACCACTCCTCAATGTATTCCGTTAAAGGTGTTGCGACAATTTCATGCTTAGTTTTAATTTCAAACAATTGATTTAAAATTCCCTCAAATCCCTCTATGATTGATGCAACGTATCATCCACTTCATCATTCTTGTTGATATACCGAAGTAGCCATTTTTCAACTTCATCTTCATAAAACTCTATAGTTTCCGTAAATTCATTTTCCCAAGCAATTTTTAAGGCATTAAGTTGTCCCATTAAAGATTCTTTTGATAGGATCATGGCATCCATCAATAAATTGGGACCATTTAATTCTTTAGGAAGACCAACAAGTTTGGGGAACAAATCAATCTTTTTATTTCTTAAGATATTAGTTTCATTTATCATTTCTTTTAATTCCTTGATTCTCCTTAGCCAACATGTATTGATCAGTTTCATATGGTAAGACGAAGGAAGTTTTTGTTCTTTCCTTCAGGCTTGATTTAAGCTTGATACTTTGGCTGAAAATGTGTTTACTGCTTCCTTGAAAAATCCTTCATTGTTTTTTAAATCCTTTTGCAAGTGTTCTTTGAAATTTTATTCTAGACAAAAAACTAGCAATGCTTTGGGCAAGCTCCAAAATTTCTTTGATTGTATCAATTCTCTTTTGTATGGCATCACCAACATATTTTCTTATAGATTGCAATAAGCTTGATGAGCCTTTGTACTTTGTGCTGGTTTCCGAGGTATCCTCTAACACAAGTGCAAGTTGGATCGAACTCAAAGGTTCAATAAACAATGGTCCTGGTACCAAAGCAACTTCTAATTCTTTTATCCTTCTCTTCAATTCTGAATTTTCCTTTTGAACATTATCAATTGACTGCTTCAAGGCCTCACTAGTAGCTCTGCGGAAGTCTGCAATTTTTTTGATGATGCTACTCCATCCAAATCAATTGGGGATTCCCATCTTTCTAATGACCTTTTATTCCCAGTATTTACCTTTTCTGGTAACAATCTCTTAGTCTCACGATTGTAGGCCATGTGATGCAAAGTTACAGATTCTTCTTCAAATATTTCAAGATCCTAGGTAATCATATAATCAACAATTTCTTTCATTTCCAATCATCTCTGTGTGGATCAACATGTTCTTCAATGAGCTCATCCATGTCCATTGCATGGGGAATCTCCTAGACTCCAGGTATGCTTAACCCGACTGATGATGCATTCCTTTTTTTTTTACAAGGGTATATGAAATGTGTGCTTTTTCGAGATTCTTACTCGATGGGTCTTTGTCTCCACCTTCATCTCACCCTCCAACTGATGTTTTTCTAGTCTCCTTTCCACTAGTTTTGTTCTTCGTCCTCGATGGAGTGCTTCTTTGGGATGTTGTTGGTGAATTAGGGCTTTGATTTGTCACTTCCTTCCCATGTTGTTTGTGTCCTTCATTAGTGTTGTTTATTTCTCCTGTGTCATTTGAAACTTGGTAGGCCGCTATTTCATGAAGATCTAAATTGTCTTTGACACCCTCCTGAAACTATTCAATTTTGGTGAAATGTGAAGAGTACCCGACTAATCCTGTATGTGCAGTAAATTTGTTGTTTGGATCAAAACCCTCAACAAATTTAGCTTCCTTCAAGCCATGCTTCAAGCCTATCTATTCACGGTGTCCTGTCAATTCACTAAGGTGGGTTATATGCTCAACATTAAATTTCCCAATTTTCCATGGTAGGTGTATGTATTGATTTTTCCTCTTATCATGGAAGAAGTGGGCCCAAGTCTTATACTTTTTGCACATTTCTCCGACAAAGAGTTTATCTGATACATAAAATGATAAATGGAAAGGCTTGTCCTTAATACTACCAAACAATCTAATCACAGTAAATTCTTTGGACATTTCATAAGCTCCTTTTCCAGATAGAAAGGTAATTGCTTCCAGGGACAATCTCGATGTATTATTACCAAAATTCAACATTTCAAATTTTAAAATGAAGTTGTTATGAATTGAGTAAAAGTTGTATTAATATTTATGTCTGTATAGCACCGAATATCACGTGTAGATTGAATCCAATTTAAAATCAACATGTTTTTCCTTGGCAAGTCTTCAAACACATGGCCATAAGCGATGGCGAAAATGAGGTAAGAAGTCATATAAAACTTTTGAGTCTTTTTGAGGTTATTCAATTGGAAAGAAATTTCATTTGATATAAGATAACCCCAATCAATAATTGTTTTTTCATGCAAATCATAGTGCTGGGCATATGTGATATTTCTTGATATAAACATTGTAGATTCCATACCGAAAATGCAGGTGACCAACCATGCAAACTCTCTATGCAAGTTTTTTAATGAAGTTACCTCAATCCTGGAAGTTCTGGGGTTACTGGTTGGGTCCTCCAAGTAATTCCTTAGAAACCTATTTCCTCCTTTATGTTGTTTCATAAATTCATCAGCCTCTTCATTCTTGAACTGCATGGTAGGTGCAGGGAGTCGTAGCATTTTGGAGAATGTTGAAGGAGCTAGAGATATGGGTTGATGGCCTTGCAATTGAATTATTCTTCTTTCAAAGAAGAAGTTCTCTGTGCACCCTTGAACAATCTCCTTAAATTCTTTCACTTCCAGAACACAACCCGCTAATGCTATTCTTGAGGTTTAGATTAAGTTCATTTTATTGTTGGTTGGGGAAAGAGCTTTCTAGTAAATGTATGCCCTGGACCATTGAAACTCTTGATTCTCACGCCCCAATCTGTTCAATGTATCTCCACAATACAATTCCTTTTTCCTACTTTACATTCTTTTCTGCTTTTGACACAAAAGTGGTTCTACTGTCGATACTTATAGCTTGGCATATTTGATTTTATTTAATTTCACCATGTATTGTCTTGAGAACTCAATCAATCATAAATATTGCTTTTAATATTGCCGACTTACATGAGATTTGGATTAATTGTGAGGTTTTTATCAATGTGTATTGAAATTAATAATGGTACTATGCTTGTACAAGTGGAAAGTGACGTGGAAGAGAAAATAAATCTGGTAGGAAGTGGTGATGTGATATCATGGCAAGTGGAAAGTGTTAAGTATGAAGGTGGAAAATGAGACATGGGAAGTGTAAAATGTATGACACGAAAACGCGGACTCCCAGACTTGTAAACTTGTGAATTCGAATATGAGGAAGGGTGAGGAGGTTTACATTGGGATTGAAAAGATGGTCAAGTGTTTCAAAAGGTGTTATCGCGGATTGAAAGTTGTTTTTTGGATAATTACGGACTTGCAGACTTATGAACCTAGGAACTCGAGTACAAGATTAATGGGAAGCGCATAATTCCGCATCCGCTTTGGTGGAAATTGACTAAGTGTCAAAAAGATGAAAAAGGTATAATTTGGTGAATGAAAAGAAGAAGTGCATTTTGGTGAATGTAGAGTTGTGGACTTGCAGACCTCAAAACTCAAGAAAGTTTGACAAATGATATGCATCTCCGCATCCGCATTTTTGAAAAGTGACCAAGTATTAAAAAATTGAAAGTGAAATAAGAAGTATACAGAGGTGAAAGGTACAAAATGTAGGGAGTGTGAATGTAGACCTACGGTTTGAAGAACTTACTGACCTCTAGACTTGATACTTTTGTTACCCCCGCTCCACGTTGTTTGAAAAATGACTAAGTTTTTGAAAATTTTTGATAGGAGAGAAAATAAAAACGAAGGAAAATAAATAGGGATAACAAGTAAGGAAAAGCCTATGGGTGGTTAAATGAAGATACCAAGTTGATCAAGAATATGGATCAACATATGGCTCCAAATATGGGACAATGACCCCTTACAGGTCGTTGAGAACCCACTATCATGTTCCATTGGGCCAAATGGAGTCACAAAAAATAAGAAAAAACCAAAACTAAAATATGTACAAAGAGTAACAAGAAAGACTATGTATAGAGATTTTTTTTTTTTAACTAAGGAGGAGTCCAGAAAAAATGATTTAGATGTTTCCCATTGATAGATCATGAATGAATTATTCCCTTCATGTCTTTAAGCAAGTATGAATTATAACCAATAATTTTTTCAATTTGATATGGACTGATCCAAAGAGCTTCAAATTTTGTATGGAATGATGGTTTTTCTTTTTCTTTGTTCCACAAAAAAACCAATTGACACTTCTGAAAATATTTTGAAGTTGTGATTTTATCAAAATATTTTTTCTCCACTTCTTACCTTTTATTTATTGCCAATATTGCTTGTTCTCGCTATTCCTCTAGTTGTAGGAGCTAATTATATCTTCCCTGTATCAGTGATTGTCCTTCCTTTTCTTCACCATCTAAAATTAGTGTCAAGACATTTAATTCAATTTGGAAAGGTAATCTTGCTTCCCTTCTATATACCAGAGTATACAGAGAATGCCTTGTACTATCCTTTGGAATTAAACGACTTGCTCAGAGTGCATCTATTAATTTTTTATGCCAATTCTTGTGATTAGCTTCAATAGTTTTCTTGATGATTTGGATCAATGTATTGTTTGTTGACTCTGCTAATATGTTTCCCTGAGGGTAATAATTGAATGATTGTCCCATGATTATTCCATATTCACCACAAAACTTTGTGAATTTTGATCCAATAAAAAATGAACCAGTGTCTGTTATAAATTTTTATGGGACACCAAACCTGGACTTAATATTTTCTTTCAAGAAATGGATTAATTGTTATGAATCTGCAATTATTAGAGCTACAAGTTCTTGCCATTTTTTGAAATAGTGAGTTCGTGTGATAATATATGAATGGAATTTATTGGATTTAGGATTTATTGAACCAATCACATCTAAACCCCATTGAGCAAATGGTTTCTCCACAATGGTAGTCTGTAAAGACATTTCAACTCTTTTCATTTTTCTTGAGAACCTCTGACATGGGATACATTTACGAACAAATTCATAAGAATCCTTAAACATAGTTGGCCAATAAAACCCATCTCAAATGATTTTGTGTGCTGTCACAATCGGTGAGAAATGTCCTCCACACACCCCGTTGTGGAATTATTGAATCACTTCTTTATATTTTTCATTATCCAGACATATTAGCAATACACCATCAAAATTTCATCTAAATAATACTCTGGATACTATAACATAATGATTTGTTTTGATTTTCAGTGTTTTTCTTTCTTTCGAGGACATTTCTGGGGAAAATGACTAGATTTTAAATAAAAGATTATGTCTTTACACCATTTATAATTCTCCAGACTTGTTCTTTGAACTATAATACCAAATTCATTGGGAGGAGGAATGCTTAAAGCTTCAATCCCTGTCATGAATTTACACAAACCTTGGCCTTTGAAAACTTTCATTGATTTCTAAGTCATATTCTTGAAGTTTGGCCAACTAGTTTGCCCATATTTCTTCTCAGAGTTGTTGATTCAAAAGAATTTTGACTGGGGAATGAGGAACATAAGCAATAACACGAGTTGACAACATATATGTATTGAAATGATAAATCACTTTAACTAGTGACAACACTTGTTTTTCAATGATTGAACAATTCAATTCATAATCATGAAGTGTTTTTCTCATGAACGCAACTGGGAGTTCTTCTTGCTTCTAATTTTTCTAAGTACATAAGCAATGGTTTCATCTGAGGCAAAACAATAAAATATAAACTCTTTATCAAAATCTGTGCTAACAAGAACATGGATAGTAGTAATGGCCTGCTTAACTTCTATGAAAGCCTTATGAATTTATGATGTCCATTCAAACTTTTTATCTTTGTTTAGTGGCTTGTTTATGGGTTTCAAAATGGTAGCATAATTGGGGACAAATCACCGAACAAAATTTATCTTCCTGAAGAAATATTATACTCCCTTTGTTGATGTGGGTGGATTAAGGTTATTTATTGCTTTTATTCTTTCTTGGTCAATGTACACTCCTTCTTTACTTACAATATGTCCTAGCAACTTTCCTTCCATTACAACAAACAAACATTTTTTTGGATTTAATGATACACCTCACATTCTACATCTTTCAAAAACATTTTTGAAATGTTCAATATGTATTTCTCTTGACTTTGAATAAATTGTTAAATCATCTTGGTAGTCAGCCATGAACTTTCCGATGAAATATTTGAAAGCGTGGTCCTGCTCTCTAGAATGTGGAACTTGAATTTTTTAATCCAAATGGAATTCTAACATAAGCATAAGTTCCCCATGGTGTTACAAATGTTGTTTTTGGTATATCATCTTCTACTACTAGGACTTGGTTGTAACTCAAGAACCCATCAAGCACAGACATTAATGAAAATATTGTAACTTGCTGAAGGAGCATTTCCATATTGGGAAAAGGGTAATTATCTTTTATGTTAACTCGGTTAATATCCCTTGACAACATACTTGTTTTTTGACCTAAGATAAAAATTTGGGGCGAACTGCATTTCTCAGAGAAACCGCAAGCTAGGATTTTGACAGTCACGACCATTGCAGAGGGCAGCATGAGCACCAAAGGAGGGGGTAAGGGTACCCCCTCCTACAAACATATAGTGGTAGACAGAGGGAAAGGGCCAAGGGGCATAGCTTTCAAGGCACCAATGACTGGCACCTTGGGATTTGACCCTGGAATAGGTCAGGAAAGACACAAGGGAAAAAGTGAATGCAGGGAAGAGGAAGCAAGAGAAACTTAGAACGAGACGCAAGACACAACGAAGACTAACCGGATAGAAGGGCGCAACCCATTCAAACCCAAATCAACACTGATACCCAAGGTGGTATTGGAGGATCTACAGACGCAACTCTACAGAGATTAGATGAAGGCACATGCCCTAATCTGCAAATTTATGGGATTATGGCCCACCGAAAAAGCACTGCACAACTGGATCAAATATCATTGGAAGCCAAATGGGGAAGTGGAGCTCCATCTGGGCTCGAAAGGATTCTTCACAATAGTATTCATAAACCCGGAGGATAGAGATAGAGTATTTGAAGGAGGGCCATAATTCCATGCATCAACAAGACTGTACATGCAGCCATGGAAGGATAATTTCTCCCTAGAAAAAGAGACCTTCAAAAAGGTATCAGTCTGGATGAGACTCTACTCCCTACCCTTAGACTACAGGTTACCTTCCACTTTTGAAGCAATATGGAATAAACTGGGGAAATATATAAAGACCGCAGAAGCCACCCTGAAAGGGAGATACACATCTTACGAAAGAATATGCATAGAGATGGATCTGTCAGGAGCACTCCCAGAAGCTGTATGCCTTGAATTCAGGGATGAGGAATGGATCCAAAACATCGATTATGAACAGATCCCCTTCCAATGCAGAATATTCCACAAACATGGCCCCCTGATCAGGGAATTCCCTCTTAATAAAAGGCAGGAGATCGAAAATCCCAAACCATAGCAGTATGAGGATGGTTTTGTTAAACTAAACCCCAGAAGTAGAGCCAACAAAAAGCAGAGCAAAGCCCAAGAAGGAAATAACCCAGAGGTTCGGATTAGCCCGTAAGGAAGGGATAAAACCAATCAAGGGGCAGAGGCCAAGAGGGAGACGGAAAAATCTCAAGAAGTCCGAGAACAAACACTAAATGAGCCCACTGACCGACCTAACAACCGGAAGGAACAAGGAAGTTGCGCAACTCCGATGGAAGGAGAAATCATAGATGTCAACACCCCCATGCAATATGTAGAGGGAGAGGCAGAAATGACACCGAGCGAAGTAGGCACAGAAGATTCATAACTCAGAGATCTGGTGGAAAGGGAAGGGATAGACCTCACGAACATGCTGAAGCAATGGTAAAGATAGGGAGTAGACAATACCAATAGAGAAACTCAACCACATCCAGTACCTATTCCTCCTAAGGGAGGAAGCCAAATATAGAGGCCTAAAGCATGCACACGGGGAAATTGGACACCTAGGAGTCAAAGCCGGCAAGGTATAACCACAACTCTCACCCAAATAGACGCGGAGGAAAAAAGGAAGGAAATCCAATAGTGTAGCCCTGCAGGAGCTTGGAGCGCTATTGATAAACTCGAGTAAGATAAAAAAACTCTTCCTCAACTCCCCCCTGCATGTTTAAATTAAGGTTATAACTTGGAATATAAGATGCCTAAATAGCCCAAGAAAGCAACGAATCCTTAGGGGTATACTAAAAAAGGAACAACCAGATCTCTGCTTTATCCAAGAGACCAAGTGTAATACAAAAAGAATGGAAACAATCAATCAACAACAATGGCGCAAGTACAATATGGTGGATAGTGGCAGCCACCAAATGGAAGGAGGCATCCTCGCCATGTGGAACCCACAAGTACTAAGCCTAATAGCAACCAAAGCGATAAGGCATACCCTTACGGTCTGCATGCAAATCATGGGGAACACAGAGGAGATTTTATGGACTAATGTATATGGACCCCAGGTGTCAGAGGATAGGAGAGGGATGCTAAGGGACCTAGCTGATCTCAAAAACTGAGCCAACAACCTCCATTGCATACTAGCTAGAGATTTCAACATCATCACATCACTTGCAGAGAAAAAAGGAGGGACAAGAAGATTGGATAGAGATGTGAAGGAATTCTCAAATTTCATAGACACAATGGAGATGGTATATTTGAAAACCAAAAATGGCCATTTCACCTGGAACAATAAGCGAATGATCTAGCATCAGGTAGCAACAAGACTCGATAGATTCCTAGTGTTAGAGTCAGTCATTATGCAGGGGCTAAACTTAGACTGCAACATCCTTCCATGGGGGGGATCTGATCACTGGCCAGTGCAACTGGAAGCAGGCTTCCATACCACACCAAAGAACAGACCCTTTCGATTCAAGAAATTATGGATGGAACACCTGAATTTCAAGGAAAATATCAAACAGTGGTGGAGTGAAGAGCAACCAGAGCAAGGGACAAGGATGTTCAAACTCTACAAGAAACTAAAACATATCAAATATAGGTCAAGGAGTGGAACAATGACACATTTGTGAATATAAACCAAGAGAAGAAAAACATTGAAGAAAAACTGAAAAATCTCCAGGAAACCTGCATTTCAGAGGGCTACAATGAGGAACGAAAAAAGGAGGAGATCCAGATGAACCAGGAATGGGATGAGAGGTGATAGCAGGAAGAAACTATCTGGTGACAAAAGTCCCGTATTAGATGGCTAAAGGAGGGGGAAAGGAACACTAAGTTTTTTCACAGAACAACCATGGTTAGAAGAGACCACAACAAAATCATGAAGATAAGGGACCCGAATGACATAGAAAGAGAGTCCCATAAGGACACTGAAACAACTCTGGTAAACCACTTCGACGAGATAGCCCAGGAACCTAACCAAGATAGAATGGAGGCCATACACAAGGTGATCCAGCATATCCCGCGCATGGTAACAAAGGAAATTAAAAAAAACTTGATCAAGCCCATTGCGGAGGAAGAAATAGACCAAGCACTCCAGGAAATGCCCAATGGAAAATCCCCAGGCCCAGATGGGTTCACAACGGAGTTATTCAAAGCTTGCTGGGAAGTCGTCAAACAGGACGTCTATAGAGTAGTGGAAGACTCTAGAAGGTCAGCCTCCATCTTGAAAGGACTAAATGCTACTTTGATTACACTTATCCCCAAAGAAAATGAAGCCAAAACTCTCGATCGTTATAGACCAATAGCGATGTGCAATGTGGTGTATAAGATAATTTCCAAGGTTATAGCTAACATATTGAAACCACTACTACCCACATTGGTATCCCAAGAGTAGGCGGGTTTCGCAGAAGGAAGGCAAATAATGGACAATATTATCCATGCCCATGAACTGATCCACACCCTAAAGCTTCATAAAAGAGGGGGAATGATAATACAATTGGACCTAGCAAAAGCCTACGACAAAATCAGTTGGCACTATATGGTCAGGACCCTGGAAGCCTTCGGCTTCACCCAACAATGGATCCGTTGGATAATCAACCTAGTATCCACAACAAGCTTCTCGCTTCTAGTGAATGGAGCCCTTGCCAAACCTTACTGGCCCACGAGAGGCATCAGACAGGGAGACCCGCTATCCCCATTCTTATTCATATTAATGATGGAAGGACTTAGTCGAAGCATAAAAAGCGCAACCGCAACAAGGGAAATAAAAGGTGTCAAACCCTATGAGAATTTCCCAACTTCTACACACCAACAGTTTGTGGATGATACCTTACTTCATGGCATGCCCACAGTTAAGGAAGCAGAAGCCTACAAACTAATATTAGATGAGTTCGGGTAAGCCTGGGGGGCAAAGATAAACCAGTCCAAGTCAATGATTTTCTTCTTTAACACCAACCCAACTATCGAAAGGAATTTGGCCAACATCTTGGGCTTTGAACATAAAACCCTCCCAACCAAGTACTTAGGCATCCCCTTGACAGACAAAGCTTACAAGCTATCAACTTGGGAAGGAATAGTCAACAAGCTACAAGACTGGGTAAAAAATTGGACGTTCAGATCCCTCAACCTGGAAGGAAGACTTATCCTAACCAAGTCAGTTCTGCAAGCTATCCCAACCTTTATGATGTCAGTGTTCCCGACCCCCAAGGGAATTCTACAAAAAATAAGAACCATACAAAGGGAATTCCTATGGCGGGGAGCGTAAACAAGGAAAAAATGGGCATTGGTGGCTTGGGAGAAGGTTTGTAAGCCAAAAAGCAAGGGAGGCCTTGGGATACATGATCCGCAAGTGACGAACGATGCCTATGGGGAGAAACTCTGGTGGCGATGGGTCAAAGAAATGACCACACCATGGGTCAACCTATGGAAGGCAAAGTATGCCCTGGACATTAGTAACTAGGACAAGATACGCTTCAGAGGCACCATGGAAGGTTCCGCCATCTAGAAATTAGCTTGGTGCAACAAACCTGTATCCAGACACACAACTTTTGGGAAATAAGGAATGGTAGAACTGCCCAATTCTGGGAGGATTCTGGAAACATGAACCCATAATGGAACAACTGGGCCGGGAGGAACTCCAATAGGAGATGATGGCACAAGGCAACACCCGAGTATACCATTACTGGAAACAAGAAGCATATCGCAACAAATGGAGAATCTAGAACACTCTCACCCCACAGATTAGAGACCAGACCGCAACAACAGTTAAAGAGGTGGAGGAGGAATTGGGGAGATGAAAAATTGCAGTCACGGATGGAAATGACCAACTGATACGGGGGCACAAAGCAGGCGGGTAATTCAATCTTAAATAAGTACGCCACTACATAGACAACCAGGACCAAGAAGACTCGACGCATCAATGGGACAAGCTTTGGAACAACCCCCAATGGCCAAAAATAAAAATCTTCTAGTGGCAAATACTACACAACCGAATCCTAACTTGGAAAAAACTAAAGAAGAGAGGTTTCATAGGCCCTTCAAGATGCCACCTGTGTGAAGAAAAGGAGGAAATAATGAACCATCTCCTGGATGAATATCCCTACACAGCAGAATTATGGGACTGGGTGGCAGGCATTTCCCGACTGTCTAATAAGATCAGAGGAAGTATTTATGCAACTATAAACACCTGGAAGGAAAACAACAATGAAAATGAAGAGGTGAATCTCTGTTGGACCCTCATCCTAGGAATGATCATTTGGGAAATATGGAAGGAACGAAACCGACACATCTTGAGGAACCAAATTTGGACGGCTGGAAAGAACAAGGAAACATTAATAGCCATGAGAAGGGAAACAATACAGAGCTGCAACCTCCAAAAAGATAGAGCGCAACTCACAAACCGAGATCTCAGAATTCTAGAGGATTTCCATTTGGAAGGAGGACACAACCCCAATCAGGTGAGATGGGTGCTGCAACTACATTTAGGTGAGCGCAACTGGAAACCGCCACCAGAGGGCTCCCTCAAGCTAAATTTCGACGGGACGTCAAAGGGTAACCTAGGACGGACGAGTATGGGGGGAGTAATCAGGGACAGTCAAGGGAAAATTATTTGACTGTACACTGGGAGTTTGGGGAACTCAACAAACAACGCTGCGGAATTTGGAGCACTGGAGACTGGCCTGGAGATACTACACAGGGAAGGAATGGAAAAAATAATAGTGGAAGGAGACTCCATGTTAGTCATAAACACAGTAAGGAAACTCCAAAATGACACCAAAGTGGGAAAAGTACAGAGGCACCGGCGTTTGGCGTACCATCTACAAAAAATTCAGGAGCATTTGCAGATAGGGATCACAGTGGAGTTGCGCTGGGTCCGAAGGTCAGCAAATGGACTCGCGGATAGAATTGCTAACGAAGGGGTCGACAAGGAAGGATCATAATTGGATGCCACATTGATTAACATCCCAAATGGCCAGTTTCAGACAGACTGTACCCAACTAGCAGCAAAGGACTATGACGACAACGAAAGTACGGATGACCACATCGAGGCTGGAGGCACATAATTAAATGAAGGGCAAGTAGGATCCATGCTGAATCTGATAGGAAACCTTTTAAACATGAGTTACAATGTAGATCACAGTCACACCACAAGAGGGGGTACAACACCATGGTCCTATCAATAGAATGAAGTACAGGGGTTGGCCGGGGGAGAAGGGAAAGGGTAAACCACAATTGCCAAAGGACGAAGACCAAAGGGATAGCCCAAGGGAAAGAATGGGCACACCTCATCCACACATAGGTTCCGAGGGAGGAAATGATTGGAGTACAGCGTACAAGGAAAAAGACTTGCACTAGAACGACGACAAAGATCCCAAGCGCACACACTCTGAAATAGAGAAAAAGGACTGAAAGATATGCCTTTACGGGAGACATATGATTACCTGGATAAGATCACTTGTGGGGAAACTCTATAAAAGAAGAAGAATCAGGGATAGCGACAGACCAACGAGCAGTAATTACAACAACCAGGAAGGGGAGAGTAGTAGCAGAGAAATAAATCACGATAGAAGCCACGACCTGCAATCAAAGATGGTAAGAACGAAGAATACCCAGAGTAAGAGGGGGACCCAGGAGGAGGAACTCCCAACAAGCGCCCGAAATATCACTAGGATGGAATAGGTGGCCAGAGAGGCCAAAGCACCTTTCTCAAGCAGGTGGATACAAAGGGCAAAGAAGTCATCGACAGGTGGGAGCGGGAAGTCAAAACCAAGCGCTAGGGAAAATGCTGCGTGGAACTCATCCAAGAATAACATGGAATAAGGGACCTAGGGGCCACACAACCCAGGAAAACCCTCTACCACAAAACGATGGAGTAAGTTTGGCACACCAAAATGATAATAAGAAAGCTGAGAGCAGACAAGAATGAGACCAACAGGGTGGAAAACCAAGGTCACAAGAAGGAAATCATAGAAATCATGAGCCGCCTCAACAACTTGGAGGCCAGCGCAAGAAGCATAGCAGAGGACCAGAGGAACCAAAGAGAAAAAATAGAATGTCTGGCTGGACAATTTCAACTCTACCTTTACTATGTCCACCACATGGACATCACTCTGGCAGACCGACATGGAACACCAACCAACATTAGAAGAATTGGCACAGTGGAGTAGAAAAAGGAGAATGAGGCAAGGAAGGAAGGAGATGAAAGCCATCCAATCCACTTGGACTAGCGCAACATCAACTCTAGATCATTCTATTTATCAGTGTAGGAACAACCCATGTTATATGTTCTCATTTTTGTGGATTTCTTATGGTATAGTTTTTTCAAATGAACTTATGGAGATTAGGTCGGTTTCCCCAGATGGCGGCCCAACCATCCCTTAGATTATGTAGATAGCGCAACTTTGGGACCCCTGATCTAGTCCTTTTGGCAGATGATGGGATACAATATTTTACTCAGTAATATAGAACCTCAACTCACTTACAAAAAAAAAAAAAAACTCGGTTAATATCCCTAAAATCAACACATAGGCAGATTTCACCAGTGTTCTTCCTTACCACCATTGGATTTGAAAGCCAATTTGAATGTCTAATAGGCGAAATTATTCCAACTTTCTTTAATTTCTCGATTTCTATCTTTACTAGAGGCTTTATCTTGGGATTTATTATTCTCAATTTTTGCTTGAAAAATTTGGCTCCTTCTTTAAGAGGTATAGTATGTTTGAATATTGATTTGTCGTATTCTTTCAAATCATCATAACCCATGCAAATACATCTTGAAATTTAAAAAAAAACTAGGTGTACATATCAATTTCTTCTTTGGTGCAACTAGTACCCAAATTTGTATGCTTTGGTGATTCAAGGGTACCGCTGTTTATCTTATGTGTTTCTTGGACCTTTCTTACAGAAGGCTCTTTCAAATTTCCAATGGTTCTAAAATGTTGATTTGGTCATATCTCGTAAAGAGGGATTCCAAATTGATATACTTTTTTGGAGAAAGTTTATGATTCTTTTTATGCTCCTCTCCTTGTACATTTTGATTTTCCACTGGATCAACTTCATTTATGGACTCCTCATTTGTAAGAAAATTTATAACATGTTCATCATTTTCAAAAACTTGTAAATATTCTTGATTATATGGAATTGATTATCGAAAAATAGTCTTCATGTGATAAGTTCCTTGTCCTTGACAATCCTCTGTGTTAAAAAGGGATGTCGATACTGCTAATGCATCATCCTTTCGTTCTCTAGGGATGAAAGATATATTAAAGGAGTTGAAAGAAAACATAAGCTTTGACACCCTTTTTGCATAGGATTTTAACTTTTCCTTTTTGAATTTATATTTATTTTTGATGTGATTAATGATCAGCTCTAAATCACCAGTAATCAATAAGTTCTCAACTTTCATTTGAAGGGAAATAATCATACCTTGAATCAATGCTTCATATTCCGCCTTTTTATTTGTGCATGGAAATTAAAGTCTGATTGCATGTGGGTGAATGACATTTTTAGGACTCTTAAGAATGATTCTTGCTCCATTTCTATATTTAGAACATGCACCATCAAAGGACATCCTCCAATATCCTTGAAAAGAGTTTTCCTTTTCTTTTTTTGGAGTGGTGAGTTACTCTGAATCAAACACAACATAATTTCCCATTCCAACATCATGATAATTCCTCATCAACCCGTTCTCCTTTTTTCTGAAAGAAACCAATTTCCTTACTTCTCTGGGAACTCTTACCATTGTTCTATCTTTGTGAGGCAACACCATAAAATTTCAATCATTCATTATATAACCTCCGATCATCGAGCACCAATCTCTACCAAGAACAACTCCATACGCTGGAGGGAGTTATACCACTATAATAGTGAATACTATTTTTATACGAGGAGCTGCAGTTATCCAAGCATAAGAATATTTTATTTCCCCATACGCTGGGAGTTTTCTTGAGTCAATAGCATAAATTATTTCACCAGTCTCATAGTACCTCGTACATTCCATCCCAAGTGCTTGCATGACTGACAAAGGCATGATGTTATTGGTAGCACCACTATCAATCAAACAATTTTGTAATACAACATCATGATTCTCTATGATTATATAAAATGGTGGAACTTTCCCTCTTGGTTTAGATGATGAATAAATTTGTTGTTGTTTAGAATTTATAACTGCAACTTCCATTCTTGTATCTGAATCATCAAGTATTCTTAACAATTTTCTTTTTGTTGTGGTATTTTGACTACCTCCATAAAATGAAAAGTAATTCTGAGTTTGGATAAATCATCAATCACATTATAGGTCATTGCTTGTAGAGTCTTAGCCTGGTTAACAACAACTTGTTTCTTTGTTGTCTATGCTTGATTTGCTTTAGCCTTTTCTTTTTTTGGAGCTTTTTTTGTTTTAAACTTGTTAACTCGTGTCCTTGTCTGGATAACATTTTCTTGTAAAATTTCAGATCCTTCTTGCTCATTGAATATGTATAAATATGATTCTCCTTCATCAATCTATATTGATTCTAAATTTTTGTCTTGGATAATGTTTGGTTCTTGTTCAAAATCTTCAAAATTTTCTTCCTCAACAATTTCTTCTAATACAAGAGCATTTGGATCTGGCATGAGGGGTGATTTTGGCCTTTGTTTGATCCAGATTATTTTGAGAACGAAATGAAGGCAGAGATATAACAACGAAATATAAAAATACATTGTAATAAACACAAATATACAGTAATGCATAATTTTTATTAATGAGAGAATGTGCATAAACTGTAAAATTACAGAGTAAATGACTCGCCAGAATGGTGGTAACTTATCTCCGAGAAGAGATGTGATGGGTATGCTCATTCACAAGAAGATGATGATGTTTACAATGAGGTTCTAGAGGCCTTTTTAAGATAAATAAAATCCAAAACCCTAACCACGGAAGATGAAACATCAAAAGGTTTGCAGGCCTCGTTGAGGGTAGTTGGTACATCAACTTCTAAAGGGCGTAACTTTTGTATACGATCTTTGTTTGGGGTGCACGATAGCTCATTTTTAATTTCTATTCGAGGAATACACATTTTGTCATCACACTTTGGCTAAAGTCTATAGTGTGACTATGGCAGACCCAAAAAACGTTGTTTAGGGCCTGAAAACGACCCCAAAAGTTTAGTAACCGAAAAGATGTAGAAAAACTGCCAAGGTGGAAACCACTATTTTGAGCCAATGGAATAGGTGGGTGGACACTGATTTCTGCCTGGATCATTGTTCTTCATATGGATGATATTTAGTAACGAAGTTTTCAACTCTTATGAATTTTGTTAGATCATTTTGCATTTGTCAAATAGTCTTATTCATTTGAGCTATTTCCAGTCTTTGCTTTGTTTCTTGGATAACGATTGGATCATTTCTCACATTTGGGACAATACCTTGGAAAAATCCTCCCCCGATTCCTTGATTTTCTATAGTAAGGTTGTCTATGTGCCTTTGAACTTTTCCAAGGATAATCTCTAGATCAACATTTGTTTCTATCATAATTTCTTCCATTTTTGTTGCTTTGGTTATAACACCATCTAAGTCTTCTATTTGAGCAGTTTTGATAACATATTTCACATTGGCTAGCATGGCATTCTTATAACATCCGATTATAACTGGATCATTTGGTCTTTGTGCCTCTGGAATTTGATTTAGGATTTTGAAATATCGCAAATTGTAATCTTTGTCTCTCTGTCCTTTTCTCAAATGAATCGAGGTAAACTGTGTGAGTAATGTATGATATGCATTTGGAGGTGCATAAATGGTCATAAACATAGTTTCCAAATCATCAAATGATAAAATTGACTGGGCATGAAGAGACATGTACCAATGTTTTTTTTTTTAAGTGAAATTTCGCCAATTTGGCTAAATTTCAATTTTTTGAAAGAAATTTAGGCCAAAATTTTTCATCTTTTCATTAAAAGTGAAAAACTTGTAGCCTAATTTATCATTATAGTCATGCATACACTTATATTTTTCGCCTAAATATAAACATTTTCCATTAACATATAGTAGTTTTTCTTAATATTTTTGTCAAATCAATGATTATGCATCCCAATTTTTTGGGTATATTCACTACATTTGGATGATAGTTAGTAATATCTAATCTTGGGAAAACCATGAATTTTCAATTGAAGTCATGTAAATTTATATAGTAAAAGAAAATGTTTTTAATAATTTGCTTCTATTATTTTTTGACTTGTTTCAACATGGAGGCGGTATATCATGTTGTATATTAGTGTGTAGAATTTTTTCCATGTATTTTTAAAAATATTTTCCATTGCCATTTTTTTGGTGTTGTAAGTTCCCTCTAATTGATATGAAAGTTTTTTTTTTTTCTCTAACTATTATTTCCTATGACTGTTTTGTTAATTATTGTCAATGATGCACGTGTGAAACAAATAGAATGGTGTTGTTGCCAAATTTTAAAGGTAGTAACAAGAAATCAATAAGTTACGATTGATGTGGTTTGAATAAAAAAACATTGACATGTACCATCCATAGGCCGGGCCTATCAACTTTTGCAAAAAAACTCTTACCATTACATCATCATGGTCTATTAAATGGATTTCACACATGGCCAAAAATTGGTCCATATGTCTCTTTAGGTCCATTACTCTGTCTCCTGAAAATATTGGTAGGACTCCTTGTGGAAGAATAGGTAATTGATGTTGTTCTTCGTGAAAATTTAATGGGCTATTTCTAGACCTTCTTCATGGGATTCTATTTCTATCGTTTCTTTCTTCTCTATTAATCTCAATAATGTCATTTATTTCCTCTCTACTGCCCATTGCTTGAGTTTCTTTTTTCTCAATCTTTGAACTTTGTTCAACTTCAAAAATTTGAAGTTGTTTACTCTTACTTCTTGTCATCAATCCTTTGTACATTTCCAATCTTTTCTTAATTTTGAACTCTTTGTCTTTGTCTTCTCACGATTTCTCTTTCTTCTTCATGAGAAAGATTCTCCCACGATCTTTCTAATTCTTCTATGGTTCTTGCTATCCTTATTATTAAGTTGTATAACTGGTGTAATGCGTTTTGTTGATTTCTGAGACCTATTAGGTTGAGTCATTAGATTTTGGTCTGTGAAACTAGCCTTTTTCTCCCCCTAGCATGGTCACCAAAAATTTTGATCTAAAAGACGGTTTACGGTCTTAAGTTCAACCTCATGAGGATATGAATCCCCCTACATTTTTAGAGAGGTGGTACTCCTCTTTTTATTATAAACTTATAACAAAATATGAAAAGAACCAAATTCTGTAAAAGTTGGCATTCTTATTTAAAACAGTATATGGAATATGGACTAGATACCCTTCAAAAAAGAAAACAAATATGTACAATATTTAGAACATAGATAAAGAAAATAAGTGAGATAAATAAAAGGTTGACATTTCCATCACAACATTTATCAAGACAATAAAAGATACCCATAATAAAAAAAAATACAAGAAAGATGGACCACATAGATAAGAGAACTTTAAATGATCATTCCATTAAACACCAAAAATATTACAATGGATAAAACATTTGGAAACTCAATGTTTAAATCAAAGTCTCTGAGAATACAATAATGTAGTATCCCAAGTAGTTCTCTCGGAGTCTAAAAAACAATATAAGTCCTTAAATACAAATTCAATGTATTTAAAAAAAAGGTATGTGTTTTCCCTTCAAAGAGAACATGGATTGGCTCCCACAAACCATAAAATGAAAAGACCTGGAAGATGAGAGAAAAACAATGAAGGGTCAACCTGGTTTTCATAGAATACTGGGAAATAAAGGCAATGTGACAAATGATTGTAGAGGAAAAAGACAGAAAATGGGAATAAGGTTGTTGCTTGACTCACTGTGATAGAAAGTAATCGTAAACTTTATTTGCTTGCAATTGATTCCTTTATAGGTGTATGTTGTGGTTAAGGTGGCATAATTGCTGTAACTGCTTCTTGATTTTTCGGTTCAGTAATTCCAATTAATGCTTTTTTCAACCACTCCTCAATGTATTCCCTTAAAGGTGCTACGATAATTTCATGCTTAGTTTTAATTTCAAACAATTGATTTTCAAATTCCCTCAAATCCATCTCTGATTGATGCAACATGTCATCCAATTTATCATTCCTGTTGATATACCGAACTAAGCATTTTTCAACTTCATCGTAAAAAAACTCTATAGTTTCGGTAAATTCATTTTCCCAAGCGACTTTTAAGGCATTAAGTTGTCCCATTAAATATTATTTTGATAGGATCATGGTATCCATCAATAAATTGGGACCATTTAATTCTTTAGTAAGACCAACAAGTTTGAGGAACAAATCACTCCTTTTATTTCTTAAGACATCGATTTCATTTATCATTTCTTTTAATTCCTTGATTCTCCTTAGCCAACATGCATTGATCCATTCCATGCGGGAAGGCAAAGGAAGTTTTTGTTCTTTCCTTAGGCTTCATTTAATCTTTATTTTTATTTTTTATTTATTTTTATGACTGACGGAATCGAAAACTAAGTCGGTCTCGTGCTCGCGTGACATAGGTTCGATTCTGACTGCTACCACTACAACCTCCAAGTGCCATATGTATGCCCCTTCTGCAGGCATGGGTAAATCAGGTGGATTTGAACTCAGAACCTCATCGAACATAACACTTCATATCATGACACTTGCCAATTGAGTTTCCCCCCGAGGGATAGGCTTCATTTAAGCTTGAGACTTTGGATGAAAATGTATTTACGACTTCCTTGAAAAATCCTTCATCATTTTCCAAACAATTTTGCAAGTATTCCTTGAAATTCTGTATTCTGGACGGAAAGCTAGCAATTCTTTGGGGAAGCTCCCAAATTTCTTGGATTATATCAATTCTCTTTTGTATGGCATCACCAACATTTTCTTATAGTTTGCAATAAGCTTGTTGAGCCTTTGTACTTTGTGCTTCTGATGCAGGAGCATCGTTGGCAAGCGTGCAAAGGTAGGACCACTCAGCACGTGGGAGTTCTTCCAGAAATTCAACATTGGTAGTTGTAGCCAATTTTGAAATCCGCCTTAACTCAGCGTTGGAATTTACCTTTGGAGGCACGCTTGAACCAGTGCCAAAATTTACCCTTTGAGGCATGTTTTGAAAATCGCAAGCGGAGCAAGAGTTTCCATTATGGCTCTGGATTGATACTGGTCTAAGATAGCCAATAGATTAAGTTTTTAGAGTACATAAGTAGGCAGAGGAAACCCTAAAAATCCCTTTGAGTTAAATAGAGTTTTGGTACGCCCAGATAGGGTCAGTTTTAATACAGAGGGAAGTAGTTGTAGGAAAACTCCAAGTTAGAAGAAGTCTGGAAGCTTTCAAGCTATTGTAAAATTGAATGTATTTTGTAGCCATTTTGGCGTTTGTGAATATAACAGAAGGAAAATTGATCCAAATATATGGTGTGTGAACAATGTTTGCATTTTCCTGTCATTTCTGGTTTTTTTTTATGAGCAAGTGAATGAATCTCCATAGGGGAGAATGGAAGTGTGAATGTTATTTTTTCAGTTTCAATTGTTTCTCTTCATTTGAATCTCTGCAAGGTGTACATCGAGCCAAAGAGGAACACCAGGAGATCAGGCGAGAAACTTCTCTATGACAAATCACTTGGATCTGAGTTATTGAGATCCCTTAGATGCAAGGAGTGCGTGGGAAATCGAAGTCTTCACAAGGCAAATCTCAGGAGGAATAACATTTCGGAGAAGTGTTATCGAGATCCAGGAACCCATTTCCCAGGAGAAGCAAAGGTTGGAACCTTCGAGGACTTAGAAAATTTTCTAAGTCTGAGAGACTAAAAACTCAGGAGGGATAGCAGTTGTCGATTCCCAATAGACCTGGACCGTTGGTCCATTTCGTAATATCGGTTATCGCGAGTTGGGAGGATAGAGGTCCTTGACTCCCAAGACCCTGAATTGCGAAATAGTGAGTCACCAAGACAAGATTAGGGCCTTCGGATCTTCGGAGGCTTAGGGCCATCGATTTGGAGCGAGGGAGTGTTTCAACATTTCGATGACCAGGAGGAGGAACAAACATAATTTGTGATGGGAGAAGTCACAAAATGCGAAATGCCGAAGTGATCGCAACCGTCATCCAAGTGGAGCTCTGGGGCGTAGATCCCGCGTCGTCGCAATTTTGGCGTTCGTGACTTGGAGGAGTCAGATGCGCTTTTGTGGTAAAGCTTGTGGTCATGGGCGTGTGGTCATGTGAGCTGGGAAAAGTGAGGGGATAACCTTTGTTAAGCCCTCATCAGGGTTTCGAGACTTGGAGGAGCCAAGGACTCGCTATATTGGAAACCCCAGAGTCGCAAAATGCGACATGCCTCTTAGGCTAAGCCCGTGGTCGTGCCTGCGGTCACGTGGAGTGGAGGCTCGTGCCTAGTGTTGGTTTGCATGGGAAAAACACAAACAAGGGCCTGTGGACTTGGAAATAGAGGTTCCAGTTTAGAACCAGGAGAGCCGTTCCGGCTCTAGAATCAAAGATCATGATCGATAGGTGACGCAACCCTCAAGGAGGGATAGGGGGACTGCATTAGGTGGTATCAGAGCATAAATTCTTTGTCTCTAGACTTCAGACAAAAGAGAAAGAGAAAATAAGGAGATAGAGAACTCAAAGTTGTACTCTGTGTGTGATAAGAAGTCAACACAATGCCACCAAGAAGACGAGGAGAGGCACCTTTAGCCAACCGTTTTGTAGAGAGGGAGATGCGAGAACTTTGCGCTAGATTGGAAACAATGGAAGCAACACAGAGAAGAGCACCCGACGTTGGAGGCGTTAGTGATGCAAAAAGTGAAGAGGTTGAGGTTGAAGAAGCTGTAGGAGAAGAGACTATAGAAGAACGTTTGTTGAGAGCAGTTACTAGGTTGGGAGGTAGAGCTAAGATAGAGGTTCCCATGTATGAGGGAAATCTAGATGCCTAAGAATTGTTGGATTGGATAAGATCCATGGGAAAACACTTCGACTCTGAAGATGTCGATGAGGAGAAGAAGGTGAAGTAGGCAGTCACCAGGCTAAAAGGGCATGCAACACTGTGGTGGGATGAACTGCAGGCTGAGAGGAGAAGTAAAGGCAAGCAGAGGATAAAGAGTTGGGACAGAATGGTGGCCAAGCTGAAGGCTAAGTTCATACCCAAGGACTATCAAATCAATCTGTTCAGGAAGCTACAGAACCCGAGACAGAAAGGGATGACAGTTAAGGAGTACACTGAGGAGTTCTACCGGCTGAACATCAAAACTGGAAAAAGGGAGAGAGATGAAGAAAAAGTTGCCAGATATATAAATGGCCTGAGAAATGAAATCCAGGATGAGCTCAGTATGATGTCAGTAAGAACCATGGAGGATTCTGATCAGTTTTCACTAAAAGCAGAGGAGAAGCTGGCCAGAAAGAAAAACCAGCGAGGAACAGGTAAGAGTCTAGCTCCAACCAAAAACAAGGGAGTTACCCATGATAGATCACACAAGTCTAAGGATGAGGCTGAGAAACCACACAATCACTCGGAACGAGGAGGAAGTTCCTGAGAAATACAGGGTGGTGGAAGAAACTCTTCTAGAGGAAGAGGCAGAGGATGAATAAGATGTTATGCCTATGGAAAGACAGGGCTCATGTCTTGGGAATGCCCCGAGAAGAAGAAAGAAGGAGGAGGAGAAGATCACATTTTAGAAGCACAACGAAGAGATGTTGAAGCAGAAGGAGCAGAGGATGGAGCATCCCTGACGTTGAGAAAAGTTCTCTTAAAGCCAGAGGCAGAAATTGAAAAGCTAGTGTAGAGGAACAATATCTTTAGGACAACTTGCAAGACTAAGGACAAAGTATGGAAGGTGATCATTGATAGTGGGAGCACTGACAACCTAGTATCCACAAAGATGGTGGAGAAATTGGAGCTAAAGACAACTGCACACCCAAAGCCATACAAAGTCTCATGGTTGGAAAAAGGACACCAAGTAATGATTACTAAACAGTGCCTGGTTGAGATTAAAATAGGAGGTTATAAAGATGAAATCCTATGTGATGTAATTCCCATGGACGTATGCCATATTCTGTTGGGAATACCGTGGAGGTTTGACATAAACGTCATTCACCATGGAAGGAAAAATACATATACATTGGAGAAGAATAGTAGAACACATATGTTACTGCCAATAGAGGAGAAGAGAGTGAAAGAGGAAGCCAACACCATCATACTTCTCATGAGTGGGAAAGAACTCCAGAAAGAGGTCAAGGAAGAGAAGGAGATGCAGTTTGCTGTGGTAAGGAAACACAAAGTTATCCTTACAAGTACATCAATGGACAATTTGCCTGAGGAAGTTGAAGAACTATTGGATAATTTCACTGATATAGTGGTGGATGAGCTGCCAAACTCATTGCCACCCATCAGGAGTATCATTCATCATATCGACTTGATACTAGGAGAAAGTCTGCTGAAGAAAGCAACATACAGATTGACGCCTCGAAAGAATGAGGAGGTGAAAAGCCAAGTCCAAGAGTTGCTATACAAGGGTTCAGTCAGAGAGAGTTTGAGCCCATGTGCAGTATCAACTGTGTTAAGTCCAAAGAAATATGGAGGATGGAGAATGTGCACAGACTCAAGAGCCATCAACAAGATCACCATCAGGTATAGATTTCCTTTACTGAGAATGGATGATTTAATAGATTTATTAAGTGGAGCAAATTTCTTTTCTAAGATAGATCTGAAAAGTGGATATCACCAGATCAGGATGAGAGAAGGTGATGAATGGAAAACAACCTTTAAGACAAATGAAGGTCTGTATGAGTGACTGGTTATGCCATTTGGCTTAACAAATTCCCTGAGCACTTTTATGAGGCTAATGAACGGAATTCTAAAAGATTTCATTAGCAAATTTGTAGTTGTATATTTGGACGATATACTGATATTTAGCAGGACTAAAGAGGAGCATTTGAGGCACCTAACGTTAGTAATGAGAAGGCTACAACAGAAGAAGCTGTTG
Source organism: Picea engelmannii (assembly GCA_009831015.1). Taxonomy (NCBI): domain Eukaryota; kingdom Viridiplantae; phylum Streptophyta; class Pinopsida; order Pinales; family Pinaceae; genus Picea; species Picea engelmannii. The sequence continues at coordinate 15,169 of ML808160.1, read as the reverse complement.
ATAAATATGAATAAGTCCTCTTTTATGAAGACAAAACTCATTTACTTGGGTTTTGTGATCTCTTCAAATGAACTGAAGATGGACCCAGAGAAGGTGAAAGCGATCAGAGAATGGCCGTCACCAAGAAGCATGTTCGAGGTAGGAGCTTCCATGGATTAGCGAGCTTCTATAGGAATTTCATAGGAGACTTCAGTGGAATTTGTGCGCCAATGATGGATACAATGAAGAAGAAACACAAGTCTTTTAAATGGACAGAGGAAGCTGAGAGGATCTTCAATATATTGAAAGAGAAGATAACAGAACGACTGATTCTGATCTTGCTGAATTTTGAAAGGAAATTTCAGGTAAGTTGTGATGCAAGTGGAGTGGCAATAGGAGTAGTTTTGATTCAGGATGACAAACTTGTTGCCTATTTCAGTGAGAAGCTGAACGAGACCGAGAGAAAATACTCCACATATGACAAGGAGTTTTATGCCATAATTCAAGCCTTGAAGAAATGGAGGCATTATCTTGTCCCACGAGAATTTGTCTTGTATAACAATAACCAAGCTTTATAATTCATAACCAAACAAGAAAAATTGAATCAGAGGCATGCAAAATGGGTTGAATTTATGCAAAATTTTACTTTTGTCATAAAACATATTCCTGGGAATGCTAACAAGGTTGTTGATGCATTAAGCAGGAGATGTTTAATTCTGCAGGAATTCCAGGTGAAGACCTTGGGGTTTGAACACCTAAAGGATATGTATTGTGATGATACAGACTTCAAGGAGGCATATGAAGCATGTACAAACCCTGTGCTGAGAGATAGAAGTCAGTAGACAAAATACATGGTTCAGGAAGGATTGTTGTTCAGAGGAAATCAGTTGTGCATACCAAGATGCTCAATGAGGGACAATCTTCTGAAGGAGAAGCATAGTGGAGGATTGGCTGGACATTTCGGCCATGATAAAACATTTGCACAGTTGAGAAGTTCATACTATTGGCCAGGTATGAGAGAAAAGGTGATAAAATTTGTGAACAGATGTAGAATATGCCAACACACAAAGGGGAAAAGACAGAACACTGGATTGTATCAGCCATTGCCAATACTAGAGAGGCCTTGGGATGCAATAAGCATGGATTTTGTGTTGGGATTTCCAATAACACAAAGGGGATTTGATTCCATATTTGTGGTAGTGGATAGGTTTTCAAAGATATCACATTTCATCCCATGCTAGAAGATTGGTGACGCAACGCATGTTGCAAATCTGTTTTTCAAGGAAGTTGTGAGACTTCACGGCCTACCCAGGAGCACTGTCTCGGACAGAGACAAAAAATTTGTTGGTCACTTTTGGAGGACGTCGTGGAGGAATATGGGGACAAAATTGTCCTTTAGTTCAACTTATCACCCTCAAACAGATGGATAGACTGAGGTGGTAAACAAAAATTTGGGAAATTTATTGAGGAGTTTAGTCACTGAGCATCATAATCAGTGGGATCAGATTCTGCCACAAGCAGAATTTGCCTACAACGACTCACCAAACAGGAGCACTGGAAGGAGCCCATTCAAAATACTATATGGAATGCAGCCCAAGGGAGTGTTTGAGTTGAGATACTTGGAACAGGGTGAGATTAGAAGCACTGGAGCATAAAAATTTGCTGCTGAAATGCATAAACTCCATAGCTAGATCAACGAACAATTGCAGAGTTCTAACTAGAAATACAAGCACAACGATGATTAGCGTCGCAGGGCACTTCAATTTGAAGTAGGAGATCAAGTTTTGGCACATATCAGGAAGGAAAGGTTCCCTAGGGGAACATATAACAAGTTGAAGATGAAGAAGATAGGACCCTGTAATATCTTAAGGAAGTTTGATGCAAACGCCTATGATATTGAGCTACCAGATGGTGTGGGAATTTCACCCATATTCAATGTTTCAGATCTGTATCCTTATAGGAAAGATGACACAGAAAGATTAGAAGATCAAGGAAAGATTCAGTGGGAGAAACAGATGCCTATGGCAGAAAAGCCACAAATGGAGAAAATTGTGGATCAGAGGATTGGTAAGAAGACCAGAAGGAAAACCTATTTTCAATATTTGGTCAAATGGAAGGGACACCCAATCAAAGATGCCAGTTGGGAAAATGAAGCTTCCATCCACAAGCTGGGAAAATCAGTACAGGAGCTCATGGACAGGAGTCCATGAATTTTTTTCAAGGGGAGTATGATGCATGAGCATCATTGGCAAGCGCATAGAGGCATGACCACTCAACACGTGGGAGTTCTTCCAGAACTTCAACGTTGGTAGTTGCAGTGGATTTTGAAATCCGCCTTAACTCAATGAAAAATTTTACCTTTGGAGGCATGCTTGAACCAGTGCCAAAATTTACCCTTTGAGGCACGTTTTGAAAATCGCAAGCGGAGTAGGAGTTTCCATTACGGCTCTGGAATGAGACTGGTCTAAGATAGCCAATAGATTAAGTTTTTAGAGTAGATGAGTAGGCAGGGGAAACCCTAAAAATCCCTCTGAGTTAAATAGAGTTTTGGTACACTCAGATAGGGTCAGATGCAATATAGAGGGAAGTAGTTGTAGGAAAACTGCAAGTTAACAGAAGTCTGGAAGCTTTCAAGCTATTGTAAATATGAATTTATTTTGTAGCCATTTTGGCATTTGTGAATATAATAGAAGAAAAATTGATCCAAATATATGGTGTGTGAACAGTGTTTGAATTTTCCTTTCATTTCTGTTTTTTTTTATGAGCAAGTGAATGAATCTCCATAGGGGAGAATGGAATTGTGAATGTTATTTTTTCAGTTTCAATTGTTTCTCTTTGTTTGAATCTCTGCAAGGTGTGCATTGTGCCAAAGAGGAACGCCAGTAGATCGGGCGAGGAACTTCTTTGTGACAAATCCCTTGGATTTGAGTTATCGAGATCCCTTAGACGCAAGGAGTGCGCGGGAAATCAAATTCTACACAAGGCAAAGCTCAGGATGAATAACACTTCGAAGAAGTGTTATCGAGATCCAGGAACCCATTTCCCAGAAGAAGTGAAGGTCAGAACCTTCAAGGACTTAGAAAATTTTCTAAGTCTGAGAGACTAAAAACTCAGGAGGGATATCAGTCATCGATTCCCAATAGACCTAGACCATTGGTCCATTTCATGATATCGGTTATTGTGAGTTGGGAGGACAGAGGTCCTTGACTCCCAAAACCCCGAATCACGAAATAGTGAGTCGCCAAGATAAGATCAGGGTTGTCAAATCTTCAGAGGCTTAGGGCCGTCGATATGCAGTGAGGGAGTGTTTCAGCATTTCGACGACTGGGAGGAGGAATGAATAGACTTTGTGAAGGGTGAAATTGTGAAACGCGAAACACCGAAGTGATCACAATCGTCGGCCAAGGGGAGATATGGGTTGTAGATCCCGTGTCGTCGTGATTTCGACGTTCGTGACTTGGAGGAGTCAGACGTGCCTTCGTGGTAAAGCTTGTGGTCATGGGTGTGTGGTCATGTGAACTGGGAAAAGGGAGGGGCTAACCTCCATTAAGCCCTCATTGGGGTTTCGAGACTTGGAGGAGACAATGACTCACTGTATTGGAAACCCTGGAGTTGCGAAACGTGATGCGCCTCTTAGGCTAAGCCTGTGGTCATGCTTGCAGTCACGTGGAGTAGAGGCTTGCGCCTAGCGTTGGTTTGCGCAGGAAAAACATAGACAAGGGCCTATGGACTTGGAAATAGAGGTTCCAGTTCGGAACTAGGAGAGCCGTTCTGGCTCCAGAATCAGAGATCTTGACCGGGAGGTCACGCAACCCTCAAGGAGGGATAGGGGGACTGCATCAGCTTCTTTCCGGGGTATCCTCTAACTCAAGTTCATGTTGGATTGAACTCAAAGGTTAGAGAAACAATGGTCTTGGTACCAAGGAAACTTCTAATTATTTTATCCTTCTCTTCAATTCTGAATTTTACTTTTCCATGTTATCAATTTAATGATTCAAGGCCTCGCCAGTAGCTTCATGGAAGTCTGCAATTTTTTTATGGTGCTACTCCATCCAAATCAATTGAGGATTTCCATCTTTCTGATGACCTTTTATTCCTAATGTTTACCTTTTTTAGTAACGATTTCTTAGTCTCATGATTGTAGGCCACATGGTGCAAAGTTACAGGTTCTTCTTCAAATATTTCAGGATCCTGAGTAATGATCACATCAACAATTTCTCTCATTTCCAATAATATTTGTGTGGGCCAACTAGGTTCTTCAATTATATCATCCATGTCCATTGCACAGTGACTCTCATGGACTCTAGGTATGCTTAACTCGATTGATGTTGTATTCCTTTTTATTTTTACAAGAGTATATGTAATATGCGTTTTTTCAAGATTCTTCCTTGGTGGGTCTTTATCTCCATCGTCATCTAATCCTCCAACTGATGTTTGTTTGGTCTCCTTTCCACTGGTTCTTTTCTTCATCCTCAATGGAGTGCTTATTTGGGATGTTGTTGGCGAATTAGGGCTTTGATTTCTCACTTCCCTGTCGTGCTGTGTGTGTCCTTCATTGGTGTTGTTTATATCTCCCGTGTCATTTGAAACTTGGTAGGCTGCTATTTCATGGAGATTTAAATTATCTTTGCCACCCTCAAAAAACTGTTCAATTTTGGTGAAATGTGAAGAGTACCCGACTAATTCCATATGTGTAGTAAATTTATTGTTTGGGTCAAAACCCTCAACAAATTTAGCTTCCTTCAAGCCCATATGTTCATGGTGTCCTTCCAATTCACTAAGGTGGGTTATATGCTTAACAATAAATTTCCCAATTTTCCATGGTAGGGGTATGCATTTCTTTTTCCTCTTATCATGGAAGAAGTGGGCCTAAGTCTTATACTATTTGCACATTTCTTCGACAAAGAGTTTATCTGATACATAAAATGGTAAAAGGAAAGGTTTCTCCTTACTACCAAACAATCTAATCACAGTAAATTATTCAAACATTTCATAAGATACTTTCCCAAAGAGAAAGGTAGCTTCTTCCAGGGATAGTCTTGATGTATTATTATCAAAAATCAACTTTTTGAATTCTAAAATGAAGTTGTTATGAACTGAGTAAAATTTGTATTGAGCTTTATGTCTGTATAGGACCGAATACCGCGTATAGACTGGCTCCAATTTAAAATCAATATGTTTTTCCCTTGGCAAGTCTTCAAACACATGGCCATAAGTGATGTTGAAAATGAGGTAAGAAGTCATATAAAGCTTTCAAGTCTTTTTGAGGTTATTCAAATGGAAATAAATTTCATTTGAGATAAGACAACCCCAATCAATAATGGATTTTTCATGCAAATCATAGTGCAGGGCATGTATGACATTTCTTGATATAAACACTATAGATTCCATACCGACAATGGGGGTGAACAACCATGCAAATTCTCTATACAGGTTTTTTAATGAAGTTACCTCAATCTTGGAAGTTCCAGGGTTATTGGTTGGGTCCTCCAAGTAATTGCTTAGAAACCCATTTCCTCCTTTATGCTATTTCAAAAATTCATCAACCTCTTCATTCTTGAACCGCATGGTAGGTGCAGGGAGTGGTAGCATTTTGGAGAATGTCTAAGGAGATAGAGAAATGGGTTGATGGCCTTGCAATTGAATTATTCTCTGTTTAGAGATGAAGTTGTATGCACACCATTGAATAATCTCCTTAAAGTCTGTCACTTTCAGAAGACAACCTGCTAAAGCTATTCCTAAGGTCCATATTAAGTTCATTTTCTTCTCGGCTAGAGAAAGAGATTTGTAGTAATTGTATGCCTTGTTCCACTCAAACTTTTGATTCTCATGCCCAATGTGTTCAGTGTATCTCCGCAATACAATTCCTTTTTCTTACTTGACATTCTTTTATGCTTTTGCACAAAAATGGTGCTACTATAGATACTTACAACTTGGGATATTTGATTTTATTTAATTTCACCGCGTATTGTCTTGATAACTTAATCAATCATAAATCTTGCTTTTAATATTTATGGCTTACATGAGATTTGGATTAATTACGATTCTTTAATCGATGTGTCTTGAAATTAATAGTGGTATTATGCTTTTACAAGTGGCAACTGATATGGCGAAGGTAATAAATGTGATGGGAAGTGGTGATGTGATATCATGGCGAGTGGAAAGTGTTAAGTATGAAGGTGCAAAATGAGACATGGGAAGTGTAAAATGAATCATAGAAACGCATACTTGCAGACATGTAGACCTGTAAATGTGTGAATGCGAATATGAGGAAGGGTGAGGAGGTCCGCATTGGGATTAAAAATATGGTTAATTATTTAAAAAGGTGTTATCACAGATTGAAAGGTGTGTTTTGGAGAATTGCGGACTTGAGGACTTACGAACCTAGGAAATCAAGTAAAATATTAATGGGAACACATAATTCTGCATCCGCTTTGGTGAAAATTGACTCAATGTTGAAAAGGTGAAAACAGTATAATTTAGAGAACGAAAAGGAGAAGTGCATTTTGGTGAATGTGGAGTTGCGGACCTGCATACCTAGGACCTCAAGAAAGTTTGACAAATCATATGCAACTCCACATCCACATTTTCGAAAAGTGACTAAGTATAGAAAAAGTGAAAGTGAATTAAGAATTATATGGAGGTGAAAGGTACAAAATGTAGGAAGCGTGAATGTGTACCTACGGTTTGACGGACCTACAAACCTGTAGATTGAGGATTTTGTTACCCCTGATCTGCATTGTTTGAAAAATGACTAAGTGTTTGAAACATTTTTATAGGAGAGAAAAGAAAAATGAAGGAAAAGAAACATGGATAACATGTAAGGAAAATCCTATAGGTGGTTAAATGAAGAGACCAAGTTGATCAAGCATATAGATCAACAAGAGTGTCCACCTATTTCGGAAATTTTATGCTCACCTAATTGATAGCTCCCTAAATAAATTTTTTGACTATTGTGAAAACCTAGAGGACATTGAGAATTTTCCTTAGTGTCCTCAGTTCATCGAATATTCAACCTTGTATCTGTCACATATTTTGACTGAAAATACCCTTATAAAAGAAACTTTATTTGCACCTATCTTTCGATACAAAAGTTATTTCCTTGAATAATCTTCTCCGCCTCCAATTATTGGTTCATATGATGGTATGTACCTCTCAATAATAATTGTATGAGTTCTCTTTTACAAAAGGATTTTGAGATTAAACCTTTTGCTTAAAAATTCCAAATATGTTGACAAAGATTACCTTGTATCATTGTATTTCAAAAGAAGTTTATGAAAGGAGGTTCACACTTCAAATATGGTCACTATTCCATACCATACTATAAAGGCCCTTGTCTTAAATAAATCCTTTTAGCTGAGTCATGCAAATGTTTTTTAAATAATGCTACTCTATTCAAAACAAAATAAATGTTTGATCCTTAATACTCAACAATAAAACTTTTGCATGCCTTATCCTGATGTCATTCAACACTAGTACTTCATTACTATAAGCCTATCATTCTCAAAACATAGTCATTATAAATCATATTCAATGAATATTTTGTGAAAGTTCTATTTTCCATTTGCAGGCAGTTGAAAGTTATCTTGAATTTAATGGATGTTATATGATTTTAGATGAGATTTTTTCAGTCGTGGATCAAGGGATCCCTAAGAGGACAAGAGAGAAGGAAACATGCTTTTGGGCAAGAAGGAAAAAATAAAAGGATTAGGTTCTCTCTCCACTTTGATGCTAACTCTGATGAGTTCAATCATTTGGCACGTACATGGAACCTTTTCTTGGGTGGAAAACAATCCTTACTTGAACCTTTGATCCCTTTCAATGTACCTCTGCAACCCCATCCTAGTATTGTTGGCATCCTCTTCATCCACAATTTGACCCAACCAATAATGGGTGGGAAAAAATCAAAACAAACCCGTTTCAGGGAATGCAAAATGTCCTAGCACACATGAAAAACACCCTCAACTTGAAATTGTTGCTGCTTCTGTTGCTCCTTCTACTAATTTTTTTGCTCAGAATCATCCTTACATTGAAATTGAATCCTCTTCTTTAAAGCTACTTGTAGATGAAAAGGGAAAAAATCCTATGAAAGAATCTTCAAGTTTAGAAATGTTGAAACCTACTTTTGTCCACTCCAAGGCCAGTGCAAAGGAGTTACAATGATAAGATAGGAGGGAAATGTCTCACTTAGACATGTTTCAAATACATTCTGTTTTATGTTAGAAATTTTGGAGGGACAATGTGTTAATATACATATACATTTTACTTGCATTTCAAATTATAATCACATGTGGTGCATGATTCCTTATTTCATAAGATTTATTTGGAATGATTATATGATCTAAGATGTCTTCCCTTATGAGAATATAGTGGGACCCCTGCCTACATTTTTTATATATTTTACATATATCTTTCTTTTAATTAGTCTTTTACTCTCTTAAAAGAAATATTAATTTATTTAAACAGTTGGACTAGAAAACTGTTTAAGGAAGATACGAAAAGAAAGGAGGAGATCAATGAAGGACATTACTACATCACATGAGAGGTATGCTAAAGCTTTGAGAGATTTTTACCAGTGATCATCTTTCATCATTCCTAATTTTTTTTTGAGTTAAGCTTCTTAGTTGATAGTAGGGATTTACTTGAAAAGTGGCAAAGAAAAGCGGGTGATATTGATCTTGTGGTCTTCCCCCTTAAGATTATTTATTTTTCTGCAATTGTTTGCACATATTGGAAGCTCTAAAACATGTTCGATGCTAATTAGTGACATATTTTGCAGAGTTTAAATGTGTGCTTCACATTACTTGAGGTGGTTCGAGTTTGACCATGGGATTTCATTTTTCTTTCTATGACACTTAGTTGCCTTTGTATGAATATTTTTTTTACATCTAAGGCTTCCAAGGATATCTCTGGTCCGAGTCCTCATAGAGATTTGTAAAAGCATTTAGCTCAGTATATTGTTTGGTTATATATATCATTACATATTTTCCCTCATTGCTAGCTCTTATTCCTCAAACATTTAATTTCTTTTGATGCATACATTTTCAATTTTCTTGTTATTATTGCTGCTATTATAATTTTCAGTTTTTAAAAGTTTTCACATTTATTTATGTACATTTCTATTTCGATATTGAAATATTCTATTTTATCCATTTTATTTATTCCATTTTTTTCTTAGCTAAAGCAAAAGGACAAATATAGAATAAAATACATTATAAAAATAAAATTACTTTTAAGTCAAGGTTCCTCTTTTTAGGAACTTTGATTTTCAATCTTAGGCTATAAATGAAGGGTGATAATCCCACTTACATCATCTAGCCTAATGAGGTATGAAGTGTTTTGCTAGAAACACTATAGTTTCTCTCTCAACAACTGTGATTGTTATTGGGAATAGTCATGAGTTAGAGGCAGAATAGGAAAGAAAACTAACCATCAGTCCAAAAATTGAAATTTTCTTTAATCCTACTAAGACATGAGAAACATTGACTAATATAGAAATTGGACATAGGTTTTAAATTAAGAAATTTCAAAAGTAAAACAACCCAAATAGAGAGAATTCAAAGTTCTCTCCCCAGTAGTCACTACTTATGTTGACGATAATTCTACCTACACCAAAGTAAATCCCCTGGTGACTTGGTTGGGTTCACTGGCATATTGAGGGTTAGATCGCTACCTAACTTTCCCTAGGGTTCATATTTGTAATAGTAAATCAAAGTGCAAAATAAAATAGAAATACTTGGTTACTAACATTTGTCATTCACCTTAAGAGCAACTTGGTTAATCCAAATGCATCTCTAAAACCTTCAATAAACATGTGCACACATTAAATAAAGGTGTTGTCTAACTGTTCTACGAAATGGATTTTTTTGCCGGAATCCAACGATATAAATTTGCACGAAATCACTATTTTTTGTTATTTAAAATCTATTTCTGAATGCATAAATGGATTCAACATGTTGAAAAACCCCTGGGGCACTCATATTATACAAAAATAATCATTCATATATGTGGATCTAACAATTTCTCGTCGGATTTCGGGCAAATCTCCCCAGAAAAAGAGTAATTTCGTAGAACGTTTAGACTAGGGATTAAATAAATGAAACCTTTCTCATTCCACTTTAACCTTGCAAATAAATAATAGAAATTGCAATACACATGAAACCCTAATTGATATTTAGGTTAATCAAGTTCTTACCATTCCTAATATTCATGCATGACAACACATTAACAAGTACACATGAATTGGCGGGGAAAAAGGATAAATCTATATTATAATATTGAAAAGGTGACACCAAGTGTAGTTGAATCTTGCTTTACCTCCTTCATTGGACCCCAAGTCCTCTCATCCTTATCCATAAGTACTCATCTCTCCATTAATGCAATCACAATGTAACTTTGGTAGAGTAGCCAAGGGATGGAAGAATAGATGCTACATAAGGTTAGATCATAACTTGGAGAACCAAAGGTCGGTTTTACTCAAGCACAAAGAGAACAAGGGCCAAATATAATTTTCCATAGGCTAGCAATTTGTATAGAGTAATGGTGCTTTCATTTGTCATGTCATTTTCTCAATCCTAGACCTCTTATTTGTATGAGTAGGGAGGTGATATGGTCGAGGAAGAGTGAAATGAATGTCATGAAAGTGTGAGGCATGCATGATCTTTGTTTGAAGTTTGTGTATTAAGCATGATTTGTACTCTTTAAGGGTATTTTTAGGGTGCTCACATGTTTAATGTTGAAGAGGCGTGACTAGGTTTCAACTTTTACTTGGGACCCCTGTGAGCTCACAATTGTTACTATGAAAAACTGTGAGCATGTAGTAAAGGACTAAAATAAACCCTAGAAATGTTTTGTCACCTCTGGAAAAAAATGTGTAAGTGACCTAACTTAGCTGATTTGATTAAGGGTGACCAAATATAAGTATGAAAACTATGATATTGTTTGATGTTGTTGATTCCTTTCACTCTTGCCAATGGTCTTCAGTTCGTCTAGTGTGACTCCATATGTACCTATTTGTTGTGGATCACTTGGAATATTGTTTGATGTTGCTAATTCCTTCCACTCCCACCAATGGTCTTAAATCCAACTAGTGTGAATCAATATCTACTTGTTTGTTGTGCTAGTGCCACCATGTCTTCCATAAAAAGTAAAGGTCCCAACAAGCGTTCCTCCAATAGTTCTTGAATGATATTCTCAATTTCATTATTTTGTGGAAAAGTATGTCGATTAGGATAAACATTCAGAGGTTGATTTCTTGGATTTAGTCATATACCTTGATAATGCTCACCACACAAATGATGTAAGACACAAGGTGTTCTAAGGACTAATTGATGTTTAGTCAAAAGAAAATGCAAATCAAGGTGAATTTCTTGTTAGGATCTATCCATAAATCAGATGGAAATGAATTGGGAAATAATCCTTGAGTGGCCTTTATTCAATCTTTTCCATATGGTGAGAGCTGATAATTTATGGTGAATCAACCCAAAGAATTTTGAGTGTGTGTTTACGACTCTCCTTATTGAAGCTCATGTATAACTTCTTGAAATACATTGTAGCCAGACCTAATGTTTGCAACCATTCTTCTCCAATTCCAACATCACAGTCTCCCATTTAAATAGAAAACATGTTGGATTTGAGTAAATAGTCCCCCATTTCAAGTTTCACATTCTCACACTTACCACCACATTTCATCATACCTTCATTACTATCATGATTTGAAAATTTTGCATTGCATGTATATATACTAAGTTTGTTCTGCTACTTGATGATGAATAAAATTGTGGGTGTTATTGTTGTTGATCAAGACAATCACCTTTTGGTGCTTGATATAGCCAACCAACTTTAGGGTATGGGGATTTGAAATTCCTAATAAATCATTGAGGGAAATTTGGGGTTCCTTACAAGGAGGCTCTTGGGTGGTTTCTTCAAAGAGAGGAGGTGTAATCTCTTCTATAACCAACTTTGAAGTGGATTTCTTTGAAATGTTCATTGGTGTGTCGGATTGAGCCATATCTATGACAAACAATTTTTGGTCCTCACATTTATGCCCTTTGAAATAATTCTCATCACTATAATAACAAAGGTGGAGACATGGACATTTGATTTCTTATGTTGAGGTCAACTTGTGGACCCTCAAGGGATGAGAAGCAATGGGAGTGGTCATAAGCAGAAGATGGGTTTGTAGGCGGTGAGAGAATGTTGGTCATTTGGTCTAGACATTAACCACCACTTGTGCTTCTATAACTTGCTAAGAGGCCTCCAACTAAGTATCCAGGTGAGCCATCTAGACTTGTGCTCAAATCTCTTCATTTAAACCATTGATAAAACATTCTTTAAAGAAAGTGTCCATCATACCTTTTGTGCATATTACCAATTTCCCAAAGGAAGTAACAAAGTATTCAATTATATCTAATTGTATAACTTGGATGACCACCCCAAAAAAGTAGTATTCATTTCAAAGAGAGCATATACAACCTTCACAAACTCTCTCCATACAAGGTACCCTCCATAGGTCTTCTTCTTCCATTACCACCATTTCCAACACTCCCCATCCAAGTATAACAAACCCACCCAAAGATGCATAAGATCATCATTAATATCGTGAAGAGAAAGGTAGTGTTCCACTTGTGTAATCCATCCTATTGGGTTGGAACAATCAAACTTGTTCAAATCTAATTTAGAAAATATGTACAACATCTAGTCTTGATTGTCTTAAAAAAGTGGCCCTGTGCGATGCCTTACTCCCATGGATGATTCACCACTAGCCTACAACACCATTGGATCCTTTTAATGTCCCCTTTTGGGTAGGATTGTGGCTACAATATTAGAGATCTTTCCTTGCATGCTGTCAATCTCAGAAACACATTCTTCTAGGTAGTCAATCTTAGCAACCTATCCGTGTAGGTGATCGATCTTAGAAACATGTGTTGGTCACTCTTAGAGTTGAGTGCTTCGATATGAGACCTAGTTTTCTAGTTGGGTGATCTTGGTATCCATAGTCACGTTTCTAAAAATTGCCATTGGACCCTTGGGGTCTAGCAGAAGGGTTACCATAGAGTTATACCAACGTGATCAACATTGTAGAATGAGTCTTTTGAGACACGTCTCACATAATAGTATGGTAGGGTATACCAAAATGGTTATTTAAGAGCTATACCAATGCTATTAACATCACATAAGAATTATTTTGAGACAGGTCTCCCATAATGGTCCACGTTAGCCTTAGATTTATTTTTTCATTACTCCTATCTATGTATTACTCATGTCTGAGTATTATTGTACTAACAAAATTCCCAAATTCATGATAGGGATTTCATTTCCATGTTGTAGAGGCTAGAGTTGTAGGGTCCTAAGAGCAAAGAAGTGTCAAGCGCTATAACTCTATGTTATACTCAAGGGTTTCTAATAATAGTGCTTGGACAAATATTTCGTGGCGCTAACTAAGGAGGATAGAACATACCACGAACATACCCTTAGTTTTATTAACCGATTCCCTAGTACATGAGTGATCTCCTTGAGTGTTGTGCTTGTACTAGGGAATCACAACACTCAAAGGTTTCTATAAGGATGGTTTTAGGTGCACCTAGGTGGCTTCCTATATAAGGTGCTTGTAAGGATGGTTTTAGGTGTGCCTAGGGGTCTTCCTATATGCCTGAAGGTGCATGGAAGATCAAATCCATATACATATTTTTCCTAATGTCGTACTACTAGCTAGATACTAGTAGAGGTGTACAAGGGTGTCCAAAGGTGACTCCCTTTGTATTCCTTATGTGTATGCTTCATTGCTGCAATTTTAGCTTCTAAACGCTAGATCACTATGTTTAAAGATGCCAAAACATGCCTCTAGCCCAAACAAAATTTCTTTAAAAATTGGGCATGCCTTGGCACAAGAAAGAACTTTGATACTACTTGTAGTGTATTTAGTTACTAGAAACAACGAATTATGAGAAATATCAAAATAATTATAAATTACAAAAAGTAAAATAGGAGAAAAAGAGTATTGAACCTATAGAATATGCACCCTTGTATTGATAAGTCTAGAAAGAGGTCAAATTTCCCTAGCATGATTGGATTTCAAGGGTTTCATTCTATAAGGCGACCAAGGTTCGAAACTGACGATAGTCGGGAGGAGACACCCAAAAAAATCTAGCCATGTTAAGGGTTGGTGTGGCCCAGGCCGGGTATGATCCCGAGTGATTTTGACGATTTAGATGCCCTTGGGTCGCGGCTTCTTAGATCACAGGCTAGTCCTATAGGTAATGGACACGCTAGCAAACAAAAAAAAGATAAGTCCAGAAAGAGAGTGATGGTCACAGGATTCTTCGAGGGGGCAACATTTAAATGAATAGAGGTCCAATAAAATAAAATTACTTGACAAAACTTAACATATTCTTCTACCTTTATAAATAGTTTTTCAATGGAAAAAACCTAACTACTTGTAGCTCCATCATTAATAAGTACCAACCACTTTGTGGGTATTATTTAATAAAACTATTATTTTACACACCATAGTATGTGAAGGGTTTTATTCAAAAAAGACGACCTCATACATTAATTGATTAATTTCTAAATACCCCAAAGTAGAGAAGTTAGGATAAGACTCTAACAAGTTTGAACTATGTTTTAAATATACCCTACTACCTTGAGATATCAACTAAAGTACCTCTTGTAGCTCTTGTTTCTAACCTCTGAAAATACAACCTACATTCCACACACTTTCTTATAGTTTTTGAAAGACATTATACCCTCCTTCTATGATGCGCCATGCCATCTTGCTAAGGATTTTTCCTTTATATGTGCATCACAATAATCATACATACTAGAGTACAAACCACAATATTCCAATAATTAATCCTATGATGCACCATGCCATCTTGCTAAAGATTTTTCCTAAAGATTTTTCCTTTATATGTGCATCACAATAATCATACATACTAGAGTACAAACCACAATATTCCAATAATTAAAGAGGACAAGGGAAAAAACAAAAAACCACAATATTCCAATAATTAAAGAGGACAAGGGAAAAAACAAAAAACCTTACCGCAAGATAAGACCCAAACTTAAGATTCCTCCATTCCTCAATCAATATATTTCACATCTTGGGATGATGGGTTATAAGAATATTGGATTAAATATAACTTACTCTTTTGTTAACACGATTAAGTGTTTTGATTGAAAGCATTTTTTT